>ML428881.1:0-145819 GCA_005239525.1 Nicotiana knightiana | reverse complement strand
GTGGGGGCTACATACGTACAAAGTGACGAGAGTCCATACGTAGCGGCTATTATTATTATGTCCAGGTAGTTAGGCCCACATCATGCATTTTGTTTTCCTTGAAATGAACTATATTCTTAATGAATTAAATTTTACATGCGACTTATTTCCCTGAGATCATGGAATTTGAGAAATTTTAAGGAATTGTTCACTGAGAAGTAATTTTTTTTAAAAAAAGAATAATGTGTGTGCATGTGACCGCTTCGCAATTTACATTCCGTGAGTGGAGTGTGATTTCCCCCACTCTCATGGGAGCGGGCCGTATGCCACGATAGATTGAAAGATGAACTTATGATTCGGACCGTTCGATCCTCAGCAGTGCATAGATATAATTACTTTATGGAAAAGATGCACTTATGGTTCGGGTCGTTTGATCCTCGGCAGTGCATAGACGTGAGTACTTTATGACAAAGTGTACTTATGGTTCGGGCCGTTCGACCCTCGGTAGTGCACATATATGATTATGTTATGGCTTAGGACGATTGTCCTTATCCCATATGCGCATGATTAATTCGTACTGAATTCATGGATATTTATTTTACAGATATTTGGGGGAAGATGAAGTAGTAATTGTTTATTTACTTCCAGCGTTTATTTAGATTTCAGTACCTTGTATATTTGCTGCTGCACTACCTTTACATGCCTACCGTTTTCATATCATTCTGTTAAATTATATTGTTGGACCTTAGTTAGTGTCAATTCTACCTCTCGTCACTACTTCTTCGAGGTTAGGTGGAATACTCACTGGGCACATATATATTTATGTACTCATGCTACGCTTTTATACATAATTGTACAGGTTCTGAGGTTGGTGCATCTGGTTGTCAGACCGGTGCTTGATTCTGATTATAGATAGACCTGAATTCACTGTGAGCTATTTTCTCCTGGCGATCTCCGACAGCACCATGGAGTTTCTTTCGCTTATTTCCCGTCTATTTCTTTCAGACAGTGGGACTGTATATTATATCTTTTGTATATTCTGTTAGTATACTCGTAGGACTTGTGACACTAGTTCCTGGCACACACGTGTTAGTTGTTTTGGATTTTGGGTTTTTATTTATAGTGGCTCACGCCCCTTCATGACTGCTTTTGATTTAAAACTAGCCATTTATCCTTGTCGAATCATGTTTTAAGTTTTAAAACTGAGTATATGTTGAAATGTTTAATCTAATACGAAGGAACCTTTAGTGAATTGAGAGTTGGCTTGCCTGACCTCGCTGTTGGGCACCATCACGACCTAAGTTAGGATTGTGGGTCGTGACAACATTGTATCAGAGCACTAGGTTCACGTAAGTCTTACGAGTCACGGGCAAACCCGATAGAGTCTTGCGAATCGGTACAGAGACGTCTATACTTATCTTCAGGAGGCTATAGGGTGTTAGGAAACCTCTCTTTGTTCTTATTCTATTGTGCAGTGGATGATTTAATAAATTCATTCTTCTATTCTCTCACAGATGGTGAGGATGCATGTATCTGATGTTCCAGACCAGGGAAGGGCCGCTACCCCCGCTGTCCGAGGCCGCAGCAGAGGCCGAGGGAGGGCACCGGCCCGCGGTAGGCGATGAGGGCATCCCATAGCTATTCCGGTTCCGCCACCAGAGGACCCTATTACAGAGGAGCAGGACGAGGTGCCTCCAGCAAATCCTGCACCAGTAGACTTCATGATGGCGCCATGCTTCCAGGCAGTCATGGGCCGTATGATGAGATTTATGGACACTGTGTCCCAGGCTGGTTTATTTCCAGCAGATTCTGCCACTTCTCAGGTAGGAGGGGGAGTCCAGACCCCTACTGCCCAGGCTATAGGTCAGACAACATCGTTACATCATACCCCGAGTACAGTGCCCGTGGGTGGGGTCTTGCGTGTTGTAGCAGCACCTGAGCCCAGACCAGCTGCGGACGGCGATCCGAAGAAGTTATTGGATAGATGGACCCGATTGCACCCTCCAGTCTTTGGGGGTGAGCGAGGCGAGGACGCCCAAGATTTTGTGGATAGGTACCGGGAGAGAATGCACAACATGAGGATACTGGAGTCCCACGGAGTGGATTTCACTACCTTTCAGTTGGAGGGCAGAGCTCGTAGGTGGTGGCAGTCCTATATTCTCAGCAGGCCAGCAGATTCTCCTCCTGTCACTTGGAAGCAGTTCACGCAGATGTTTCTGTATAGATATATCCCACCCTCTGAGAGGGAAGAGCTGCAGTATCAGTTTGAGCGGCTAGAGCAGGGGCAAATGTCATTGACAGATTATGAGGCCAGATTTTTAGAGTTGTCTCACCATGCACTCATGATACTACCTACTAATGCAGAGAGGGTGCAGAGATTTGTGGCTGGGTTGCATCCAGGTATTAGGGCCACCATGGCCCGAGAGGTGGATATGGGTACTTCTTATCAGCTCGTGGTAGAGATTGATCGTAGGATCGAGGGGTATCGGTCGAGGAGTAGGGAGCAGGGGCAGCATGACAAGAGGGCTAGATTCTCTGGAGATTTCAGAGGTGCCCCAACTAGGGGTAGGGGTCAGTATAGCAGTGGTCAGCCCAGCAGGCCTTTATATTCAGCACCTCCACCACCTCCCCGAGGTGTTCCAGTGAGGCCTCATTTCAGCGCCATGCCGGAGCGTTCCTACTATCCTCTATCCATTCAGAGTTCACACAGTGGTTATCCCATTCATCCGAGATCCTCCAACCCTTACTTCAGTGCTATGCCAGAGGGCTCCCATCGTCCTCCGGCCATTCAGGGTTCTTCTTCGGGGCAACAAACTATGGTACCTGGGAGTTGTTACGAGTGTGGAGAGCCAGGTCATATGAGGAGGCAGTGTCCCAGGTTTCAGGGCAAGGTCATACAGCTGGGTTATCAGCCGATGGGTCCAGCACCAGCAGTCTGACAACCTAGAGGTGGAGGACAGGTCGGCAGGGGTCGTCCTAGAGGTGGAGGCGAGTCAGGGGGAGGTCAGGCAGCTCCTGTTCACTCTGGTGGAGCTCAGTCTTCCGTACTCTAGCCAGATTCTATGCCATTCCGGCCAGATCAGATGCAGTGGCCTCAGACGCCGTGATCATAAGTATTATTACTGTATGTGGTAGAGAGGCATCAGTGTTATTTGTTCCAGGATCCACTTATTCCTATGTTTCGGTCTTATTTTCTTATTTTCTGGATGTCCCTAGTGAGTCCTTGGGTTCTCCTATTTATGTGTCCACTCTCATGGGGGATTTTGTGGGTGTAGACTGGATTTGTCAGTCCTGTGTGATTTTATTTTGTGGGTTCGAGACTCGAGCGGATCTCTTATTGCTCGACATGGTTGATTTTGAGATTATTTTAGGCATGGATTGGCTATCTCCTTATCATGTCGTGCTAGATTGCCATGCCAATGCAATTACACTAGCCATGCCTGAGTCTCCTAGGCTGGAGTGGAGAGGTTCCTCAGTTAGTGCAGCCAACCGGTTTATTTCATTCTTGAAGGCTCGACATATGGTTGAGAAGGGTTGTCTAGCCTATTTTGTTTATGTGCGGGACACTGCCGCCGAGTCTCCGACGATTGATTCAGTGCCAGTGGTTCGAGAGTTTGCCGATGTATTTCCTTCAGACTTTCTAGGCATGCCTCCGGACGGTGATATTGATTTCTGCATTGATTTAGCTCCAGGCACCCAGCCTATATCTATTCCTCCGTACCGTATGGCTCCGAAAGAGTTGAAGGAGTTGAAGGAGAAGCTTGAGGAGTTGTAGCTAAGGGGTTTATCAGACCGAGTGTATCACCGTGGGGTTCTCCAGTTCTATTTGTGAAGAAAAAGGATAGGTCCATGCGGATGTGTATTGACTACCGCCAGTTGAACAAGGTTACCATTAAGAACAAGTATCCTTTGCCACGTATCGATGATTTGTTTGACCAGTTGCAGGGTGCTCGTGTTTTTTCTAAGATTGATCTAAGATCGGGGTATCATCAGTTGAGGATTCGGGCTTCAGATGTTCCGAAGACTTCTTTTCGTACGAGATATGGCCATTATGAGTTCCTAGTGATGTCCTTTGGTTTGACTAATGCCCCAACAACATTCATGGACTTGATGAATAAGGTGTTCAGGCCGTATATTGATTCCTTTGTCATTGTATTCATTGATGACATTTTGATTTGCTCACGTATCCTGGGGGAGCACGAGCAACATTTTAGAGTTGTGCTCCAGACTTTGTGAGAACAAAAGATATATGCTAAGTTCTCCAAGTGTGAGTTCTGGTTGGATTCCGTGGCATTTTTGGGGCATGTGGTATCCGGAGAGGGTATCAAGGTTGATCCTTAGAAGATCGAGGCAGTTCAGAGTTGGCCGTGTCCTACTTCAGCTACAGAGATCAGCAGCTTTTGGGCCTAGCAGGCTATTGTCGCCGATTTGTGGAGGGGTTCTCTTCTATTGCAGCTCCATTGACTATATTGACTCAGAAGAATGCCCCATTCAGATGGTCCGACGAGCGTGAGGCGAGCTTTCAGAAGCTCAAGTCAGCATTGACCCCAACACCAGTTCTGGTATTACCTTCGGGTTCAGGGATGTACACAGTGTACTGCGACGCTTCACGCGTTGGTTTGGGATGTGTGTTGATGCAGGAAGGGAGAGTTATTGCTTATGCTTCACGCCAGCTGAAGGTTCATGAGAAAAATTAACCTGTGCACGATTTGGAGTTGGCGGCGATTGTTCATGCTCTTAAGATTTGGAGGCACTACTTGTATGGAGTGTCCTGTGAGGTTTATACAGACCACCGTAGCTTGCAACACTTGTTCAAGCAGAGGGATCTTAATTTGAGGTAGCGCAAATGGCTTGAGTTGTTGAAGGATTATGATATCACCATTCTTTATCACCCGAGCAAGGCAAATGTGGTAGCAGATGCTTTGAGCAAGAAGACGGAGAGTATGGGTAGCTTGTCTTATATTGCAGCAGAGGAGAGACCTCTAGCCTTGGAAATTCAGTCCTTGGCCAATCGCCTGGTGAGATTAGACCTTTCAGATCCTCGTTGAGTTTTAGCACATATGGTTGCTCAGTCTTCGTTATTGGGGGAGATTAAGGCCCGGCAGTTCTATGATTCGTGCTTAGCAGAGCTTCGGGAGACAGTGGTGCAGGGTAGGGCCAAGGAAGCTACTATTGGTGAGTATGGTGTTCTGAGACTTCAGGGCCGCTTATGTGTTCCTATTTTTGATGGACTGAGGGAGAGGATTCTAGAGGAGGCACATAGTTCTTGGTATTCTGTTCATCCTAGTGCTACGAAGATGTATCGTGACTTGAAGCAGCATTACTGGTGGAGGCAGATGAAGAAGGACATTGTGGAGTATGTGACTAGGTGTCTTAATTTCCAGCAGGTGAAGTATGAGCACCATAGGCTAGGAGGCCTACTTCAGTAGATGCCCATTCCTGAGTGGAAATAGGAGCGTATCACTATGGACTTCGTGGTTGGGTTTCCTCGGACTTTGCGGAAGGTTGACGCGGTTTGGGTCATTGTGGATAGGTTGACCAAATCAGTGCATTTTATTCCAGTAGCTACTATTATACTTCTAAGAGGTTGGTAGAGATCTACATTCGGGAGATAGTCCGGTTGCATGGTGTGCCGGTGTCCATTATATCAGATCGAGGTCCTCATTTCACCTTGCATTTCTGGAGAGCATTTCATAGTGAGATGGGCACCCAGATAGATCTCAGCACAGCATTTCACCCTCAGACTAATGGCCAGTCGGAGCGTACAGTTCAGATATTGGAGGACATGCTCAGGGCATATGTGATTGACTTCGGAGGCCAGTGGGAACAGTTCTTANTGAGATGGCACCATTTGAGGCTTTGTATGGTCGGCGATGTCGCTCTCCTATCGGGTGGTTTGAGCCTGGCGAGGCTAAGTTATATGGCACCGACCTGGTGAGGGATGCTTTGGAGAAAGTGAAGTTAATTCAGGAGAGGCTCCGCACAGCACAGTCCAGACAGAAGAGTTACCCGAATCAGAGGGCGCGTGATGTATCATTTATGGAGGGAGATAGGGTCCTGTTGAAAGTCTCGCCTATGAAGGGTATTATGAGGTTTGGGAAGAAGGGCAAGCTAAGCCTGAGGTTTAAAGGTCCCTTCGAGGTGTTGAGTCAAGTGGGGGAGGTTGCTTACGAGTTGGCCTTGCTTCCCAGTTTATCATGATTTCATCCAGTTTTTCATGTATCCATGCTCCGGAGGTATCACGCCGACATCTCTCATGTGGTTCATTTTAGCACTATTCAGTTGGATGAGAGGTTGGGCAACGAGGAGGAGCCAGTTGCTATTATTGATAGATAGGACCTCCAGTTGAGGTCCAAGAGAGTTTCTGCCGTAAAGGTCCAGTGGAAGGGCCAACCAGTTGAGGAGGCGACCTAAGAGTCCGAGGAGGGCATGCGGAGCAGATATCCACACTTATTCAGCACTTCAGCTATGGTTCTAGACCCGTTTGAGGACGAACATTTGTTTAAGAGGTGTAGAATGTAACAACCCGACCGGTCATTTTGCGTTATCGGACCCTGTTCCCCTAAATGAAACTTCCCATAGCGACTTATTAGGATTTATGACTTGCAGGGACTGGTGGTCCGAGATTTGGAGGTGTTTAGAGCGCTATAGGAACATTTGGTTCCTTAAGGTTGGCCTTTAAGGCCAAGTTTGACTTCGGTCAACATTTTGGGTAAACAACCTTGGAATCGAGTTTCGTCGATTCCAGTAGCTTTGTATGATGATTTCGGACCTGAGCGTATGTTCGGAATGGGTTTCTGATGACCCGGGAGCATTTTGGCGCCCAATATTGAAATAAGAAGTTCCTTAAGTTCCTATTGTGGTTTGGTGCGTGTTTTTGTGTTATCGAGGTCCGAACAAAATTTCGAGATCGGGAATAGTTCCGTTATATCATTTATGACTTTCCTGAAAAATTTGTTGTCATTCCGAGTAGTATAGGTCGGTTCAGCACGTTAGCGAAGTCAAGAAAACTTAAAGTTCCTAAGTTTTGTTCTAGGGGTTTTGAGGTGTGATTTTGAGTTTTAGCGTTGTTTTGGGTGTTCCGAGGGCTCGAGCGAGTCCGTATTATGATGTGGGACTTGTTGGTATATTTGGAAGGGGGCTTGGGTGGGCCCAGGTGCGTCCCGGACACCACAAGAGGCCAAAAACCAGCTGAAATAGCTGTTGGTGCACCTATTCTGGTGTTGACCGCAGGTTCGGTTGCCTAGTCGCAGGTGCAGGACTGCTCTTGTGGTCCCAGCCTCGCAGGTGCGACCCCCAGCGGGCAGGCCATTTCTCGCAGGTGCTGACAAAGTTTCGCAGGAGCGGAACCGCAGGTGCGGTCTCCACTCCGCAGGTGCGGGCCCAGGCTTCCTCGTCCACTTTCGTAGGTGCGAGCCTTTGTTCGCAGGTGCGAGACCACAATTGCGGTCCTCGAGCCGCAGGTGTGGAAACACTGTCAGACAGTGTGTTTTTATACACGGGATTTAATTAATTTTCCTTATCTTCTTCTTCTTCCTTGGGACGATTTCCACCATTCAAGAGGGGCAAACGACCTAGTTGTTGAAGGTAAGTAAATTCTACTCTAATATTAGCTTCATGCATGGATTACAAGCTAAATAACTACCTAAATTAGTGAAAACAAAGGATTTGGGGTAGTAACTTAGGGCTTTCGAAAATGTAGAAAATTACCCATCAATTAGCTATGAAATCGAGTGAAAATCATGTATTAATGATCCTTAGGCTATGGGTGAGTGTTTCCTTCGAGAATTTTTGGAATCCGAGCATGCGGGCCCGGATTTGAATTTTAGAATTTCTTCAAGAATGGTGAATTTGGATAAGTAATAGGAGAATTCCATGCTTTGAATATAAATTGATATATTTGTATAACATTTGGCCAGTTTCGAGTCCATGGGTGTCAAGTTCGGAGTTTCGGGCGCATTCTTGACCCGGGGAGTAGGTGCGATGCGAGGAGAGTCTCCTTTCTAACCTTGTAAGGGGGAACTGTCCCCCTAGGTGATTTAAATGCTATATGTGATAATTGTGGGGGCTACGTACGTACAAAGTGACGAGAGTCCGTACATAGCGACTATTACTATTATGTCCGGGTAGTTAGGCCCACATCATGCCTTGTGTTTTACTTGATATGAACTATATGCTTAATAAATTAACGTTACATGTTGCTTATTTCCCTGAAGTTATGGAATTTGAGAAAAACTTGTAAGGAATTGTTCACTGAAAAGTATTTTCTTTTAAAAGGAATAATGTGTGTGCATGTGACCGCTTCACAATTTACATTCCGCGAGCGGAGTGTGATTTTCCCCCTACTCTTATGGGAACGGGCCGTACGCCACGGCGGATTGAGAGATGCATTTTTGGTATGGGCCGTTCGATCCTCGACAGTGCATAGAAAGGATTGAGAGATGCACTTTTGGTACAGACCATTCGATCCTCGGCAGTGAAGATGTGAGTACTTTGTGGAGAGGTGCACTTATGGTTCGAGTCGTTCGAACCTCAGCAGTGCACGGACATGACTATCTTATGACTCCGGCCGGTTGTCCTTACCTTGCATGTGTATGATTTATTTGTTACTAAATTCATGGATATTGATTTGACAGATATTCCAGGGAAATTGAAGTAGTAATTGTTTTATTCATTCCCAATACTTTTCTTGGATTTTCGTACCTTATATATATATTTGTTGCTTCACATGCCTACATTTGTATCATATTCTGTTAAATTATACTGTTGGACCTTAGTGAGTGTCATATTTACCTCTCGTCACTACCTCTTCGAGGTAAGGCCGGATACTCACTGGGTACATATATATTTATGTACTCATGCTATGCTTCTGTATTTAATTGTACAGGTCCTGAGGCTGGTGCATTTGGTTGTCGGACCGGAGCTTGACTTGATATTAGACGGGGCTGACTTCACGGTGAGCTGCTTTTCTCCTGGCGATCTCCGACAGCACCATGGGGTTTTCTTTTGCTTATTTCCAGTCTATTTCTTTCAGACAGTGGGACTGTATATTATATCTTTTGTATTATCTGTTAGTATACCCGTAGGACTTGTGACACTAGTTCCTGGCACACACGTGTTAGTTGTTTTGGATTTCGGGTTTGTATATATAGTGGCTCACGCCCCTTCATGATTGCTTTTGATTTAAAGCTGGCCATTTATCCTTGTCGAATCATGTTTTAAGTTTTAAAACTGAGTATATGTTGAAATGTTTAATCTAATAAGATCACCTTTAGTGAATTGAGAGTTTGCTTGCCTGACCTCGTTGTTGGGCGCCATCACGACCTAAGTTAGGATTGTGGGTCGTGAAAAGTACTACAATGAAATACTAGCTGAAGAAATAAAGAAGAAGGCTTCAACCTAAGCATAGTAACTTGAAGAAGAAATGGTCTTTGAACAACAGTCTCATAACAACATTATATGTACTCCATAAGAAAGTGATCGTGGCTATGAATGGGAAGAAGAAAAAATTCAAAAGGTGATATTCAAGATCATATGAGTTGTACGAAATTCCAATATGTGTGGGCACTAAGATAAGCCAAGTATTCATGCAATAAGCGGTAGAAAGACCAGGAAAAGTAATAGCTTACATTTAAAGAAGGCTGAGAAGGAATGATATGAATTATTCGATCAATGATCTAGAGTTAGTTACGTTATGAACGCACTTAAGATTTTGGAATATTATCCATGCAGCATATATGTTGAAAGAAAGAATTGAGTCCAGGTCATAGACAAAGGATTGAATTGTTAAAAATATTGTATCATGGATATTCCATAGAGTCCATGAAAGGCTAAAGTAATAATTAAATGCCATGAGCCGCAGATTGGAAGATAGCTTAAGCCTACATAAAGGATGATCAGAAGGAAGAGAAAACCAAAGAGTTACGTCAACCAAGTAAATCAGGAGTCTGATTATTAGCCCAGACAATTATAGAAATCGTGATTGAGAATATTGCAGGATCACTCTTAATATCAGAGGTACAAGAGAGACAATACAGTAGGCATATTTTATAACGGCTCTACGATAAAGCTAGTTAGAAGTGTACCAACCTCATAAGAAGTCAATATGAAGCTCTCTCCGAATCATGTAAAGAGGTGCAAGTATTATAATAGAATTTCAAGTTGTGGATGTGAATTATACCTATGTGTAAGAGAGGTCATGAAAGAGATAGAAGATATGATGTGAGATTTTAAGGTAAGTAAGGTAAATATGAACAACGTACAAGATACTCAAATATAGAAGGAACTCAAATACAGAAGGATGTGAATAGTCCGTACTTTGGACAAAAGGCTAGAGGTGCTGGGATTCAGTATCCAGGACTGATAGCAACAATGTCAGTGGCATATCTTCCAGCCTATGGTTTCTAGGTACCGAGAGATCTAACCAAGTGAGTAAAGAAGAGTTAGAGACGATGTGATGTTTCATTTGATGTTCTAGAATAACATAAGGGAATCTATGGTGGAAGCAAGTTGTTGCGAGCAGTATAAATGGATATATGTAGGTTGCAAGTTAAAGTATGATAAAGCGATAAGGTTTTAGGAAGACGAGTAAGGACAAGAAAGGGTGAGTGAGAAGGTAACGAGAAACGGATGAGTCCTCGGGATTAAGCCCATGAAAACAAGATAGTTGATGGCTTCTCTAAGTTATAGAAAGCTCGGTATAGCCTGAATGAACTCAAAGCAATCTAAGACTAGTAGCATTTGGAAGAGATGGAATGCTGCCCTGGTAGTAGAATAAAGGTGTAATTATGATAGATAAAGGATGACGTTTGAGCCTTCGATTGAGTAATGATTTGAAGAGGATTTCATGGATTGTACATAATTAAAATACCCATGTAAGGTGAGTCACATTGGGATGCTATGAAATACGGTTATGGAAGCATGGTATCACACCAAGTGGATCAGTCTAATCATTTCAGATGTTCCCCGATGAGATGTGAGCCCTAGTAGCAGTGTTACATAAAAGGTCAAGTTATCAATGGTAGATTATCGATCAATATTGAGGTGAATCAACAGTGGATGGATAAGAGTTACAAAATATGAGATGAGAGCAGGTCGTCATTCTTAAGATGAACATTAATGAAGAAGAGTTAAAAGACTTAGCTTTATTCATATAGGATAAGCAACAAGAGTAACCTGGAGTTTGGTCGCAGACCTCAGTAACAATAAATCGAAGTAAGAGTTATGGTATGATATAGCCTACTTAGATGTAGTAAAGCTAATGACGCCCAGAGAGACAGCTTGACATAATTTTGTATATGTTCACAAAGTGAGGCCTAGAAATTGGCTAAGAACTGGAGGAAAGAGGAGAGAAGCGTCGCATAGGCGCACATAAAAAGTTAGAGTCGTACATGCTGCATGATAGAAGGTAGAAACAATTACAAGATTGGAAGGATTCCGACCACGAGTCGTGGTGTGAGAAATAGACATAAAGAGGGGAATGCCCTGACGGTTGGATTTATTCACAGAACGGTTGCCTAGATGGAAAGGAAAGTACTAAAATATTCGGAAGACATAAATTATGAAAATGATAAGTGCATCAGTAAACATTCGAGGACGAATTTTCCAAAGGAGGTAATTATGTTACGCCCTGCAGTATTAAATTATGATGATGTTACGCTCCGCAGTATTATGTTATAACGATGTTAGACCCTATAGTATTATACGTGAAATGTAAGATAATTGACTCAATTCAAGGAAAATATTATTTGGAGATTATAAGCATTATGCTATTTCAAACAAGTGATGAATAAATCCGTGAAGATGAGAGGGTAAGCAAATCGAAGAAAATGAATTTTCGTCTAAGTTTGAAATTTTTGGATAAAATATGGCTCGAGCTAAAATATCTGGTACTTATGAATTAGTACCATACAAGGTACCATATGACCATGATAGTAAGGTGTATAAGATGTGTTAAAAATTAGCAGTATTTTAAGTAATTTGAGATAATTTTTAATTATGTGAATAATCAGATAATTATTGGTTAATAGAAAATTAACAAATTAATTAAGGAACTAAGTGGATAAGAATTGTGATAAGGATAGCAAACCACCCTAACATTCATGACTCATTAAGTCATTAGAAAAGGTGGAAGATTAAGGGATGTGGTGGCTGCTACATCCATATATAAGGCATCTCAAACATTAAGATTTTGTAAGTAAGATGGGTAAATAAGATTTTGTAAGAAAGATGGTAAGTAACATAAGTATTCAAATATGCATCTGCATATATCACATAAGCACGTAAGATCTTCAACAATTCAACGTAACGTGAGATTTTGTAATTATAAAGGAGAACGATGCAATCTTTCTCCATATTATCATATGGATTTTCCCCCTACTCCGATACGATGTTACGTGTTTTGTCGTGATTGGCATGTGTTAGAAGGATTGTCAAGAGAATTAGCTCAGGTATGTTAAGGCCAAGCCCTTCCTTCATTTTGGCATGATCTCATAATTACACTAGTTTGATTACGAGGCATAAATAGAAATTCATATTCTTGAATTTATGTACATTTCCTAGTCTCATCAGTTATAGTATTCTCCCTTATCGGGACTTCATAGTCAATTGAGTATTGTCTTCTTCTAGTCAAGAGAGCGAAGAGTCTATATATACACTATTACAGTATTTTCTCTACCATCGAGCTATAATCATTGGCCAGACCCCTATTGGAAAACCTCTGATCAGATGGTAAGTTATATACCGAACCTACTGTGGCCGAGCGCCTATGAGCGAGCCCAGCATGGCCGAGATACAGAGGCTATTATGGCCGAGCGCCTATGAGCTCGCCTACTACGACAGAGCAATTATATATACCGAGCCTTATAAGGCCGGACAACTATTTTACTTACTATATTGAGAAAGTTGATTCAGTATCAGCAGGTGAGCATATCTTCAGATTATCTTTGACTCCCAATTACTTTCAGTTATTATATTATCAGTTCAGTTTCAGCTTTCAGTATATTGCCTTACATAATCGGTATATTATTTTGTACCAACGTCCCTTTTCCAAGGGCATTGCATTTCATACGTGTAGCTTCAGACAGATAGATGGGTAGACCTCCTGATCATGCTCAACTATGTCTTATAGGATCATATTACTTTGCATAATTGAATTACAAAGTAATGAATAAAAGATGTAGAAATCAATGTTTTGTCACGTCAATGGTTTCTTCTCTTCAAATCCTTCGTCTGCCTTCTAATCCCGATTAAGTTGTGTTTTAGGAGTCTATTTATATGTTTAGGAAAAACCCTAAACGTGTAGGAGACTTCTATTCCAACCGGGAAACACTTAAACTTGTCAAAACTCGGAATTGACCGAAACAGAGGCCTGACGTTATGAGGCTAACGCCTGGATAACGCCAGGCTAGGGCTGGCGTTTGGACCCTAACGCCAGGTGCACTCCTTCTCGCCTCCTGAGCGTATTTTCGATGTATTTGCATCCATTTAGCTCGGTTTCCATCTCCAATTCACCTACACATGAAATAGACTCTATTATGCACATAAAAAGTGTATTTTTATCATTAACGCACATAAAATGTAGGGCATATAACATGTTAAACNNNNCCTCTTGAGCGTATTTTCGATGTATTTGCATCCATTTAGCTCGGTTTCCATCTCCAATTCACCTACACATGAAATAGACTCTATTATGCACATAAAAAGTGTATTTTTATCATTAACGCACATAAAATGTAAGGCATATAACATGTTAAACTATGAATTCTAGCCTCGCATCACCTCCTCTAGGTGTTGCCCGAGTTCAGCTTGATCGGTAAACTCCATGCCCTTCGGAATTGCCGGGTCTAGAGCTTTATGTACATCTTGTATATATATATGTATATATGTTATGAGTAGGTTGGGGCCCTATTCCGGTCATAGTATATCCATCAGTAGAGGCTTGTAGACATATCATGTTAGTTAGTGCAATATGTTGGGCTTGTAGGCCTTGTATGTATATTTTGTTGATTTGCCAGCTATAGTAGTTATGACGGCATTGTCGGCCCAACGTTATATTGATGTTTAGTCTGCATTCGCAATTATCTTGCAATGTGGCCCATAGCCAAAGTATGACATTATATGTTTAGAGTCCCTTTATCACAAGTTGGTATGCAAGGATAGGTGAGGCACTGTGTGACGGTCTTGCCCTAGGATCGGGGCGTGAGAGAGATAGCTATGACTCTAAGAAGAATAAGAAGAAGTAGTCTTGTTCTGTGAACCACATAAAGTAGTCTCCGCATAGCTGGAAGGCTTTACAGTGGCTAAACAGTTGACATAAAGAATGGGACCGTTAAAACTAATATTGTCAAAAGATGAGGCGATAGGAGCAAACACATGGAAGTTATTGAAAGTAGCGCAGTTCCTGCTAATTTGATGCTCCACACTAGGGTCGATTGCTCTGATAATGAAATTATCATAGTTGATTTCTAGCACGTTATACATTCCTGCATCTGAACTTATGAAAGTACTCAAACTTATGACAATACGATTGTTCTGGCAACTGAGATCAAACCTTGAATCTCCACAGTTGTGGGGATCAGCTTCCAATTGAAAAGGAAAGCTGATGTTATGAATATCACCGCAAGAAGAAGTACACTAAGTCACGTTTTGGGCTTTGACAATGGTTGTGCAAATTACTATAAGAGTAGCAATCCAGAGTCGTCTTTCCAACAACATATCTGTAAATGGAATGAGGCTACACTAATGTGATGTGTGATGTGATCAATATGGTAAAGAAGTCGAAATCCAGTCGTCTATGATTAGCTGTGCGCTGTTTGTTTTATTTGTTCTGCGCGTATCCATGTTGGGTCGCTTGGGAATATGAATATCCTTTTTCTAGGTAATACCCCCTTTTCTTTTTCTTTCTTCAATCAACAAGTACATGCTGTTTTAATGAAAAAGACCTTTGGCGCCTTACACATGGAACGAAGGTCTGAGAAGTCCTTTTTTTAGTAGAGTAATAGTCATGGGAACTCGCTTTAAGATGATAAAACTTATTGGGACAGGAGTAGGGCACTAGGGTCGTTTGGTTGGTAACATAAGGGATAACAATTTTAGGATAAAATATGAAATTATTTTATTTTGTACTTGATTAAGGGTATTAATTAGTTTGGGAATTGTTTTGTATTAAAAAAGTTGAATTACCAATCTCACCACGTTAGTTATCTCATATAGATGGTAGAATAGCTAATCACATGCAATATAGAAGGTGAGGTAGTTATTCCATTCCGTCAATTTTAATTCTTTTATTGTGGTCCATAATATTTGATTTTCTAAAATATCAAGAACGAATTAATTTCTTTTTTCTAAAGTTGTCCTTGGAGTAAAGAGTCTTGGATATGTTACAATTTCAATGAACAAGTTAAAGAGATAATAAAGTGTAATATGGTCATTTTATTTTATAACTAATGTCAAAAGGTGAATTTATTAATATATATGAGAACAACCAAAAAAATTAATTAGAATAAATCGCATGAAGAAATTAGTAAATTATACCCCAAGCCTTTAGTGTGAGTAGAATACTCCCTCCGTTTTAATTAGATGAGGTAATTTGACTCGGCACGAAGTTTAAGAAAAAAAAGGACTTTTGAAACTTGTGGTCTTAAATGTTTAACGGGTAAAAGGATTGTGGGTGTATGGATCAAAATCTATCTTTAGAATACTTAAGTCAAAATAGAATAGGTGGAACGTTCCCAACTGTCGCTTGTCGAAGTAATCTAAGAAGCGGCAAAGTCTATGGTCGAAGAGTCAGCAAGAGCTGAGGCCAAGAAGTCATCAAGGATCAAGGCCGAGGTCGGCATCCTTGACACATTTATAACGACTAGTCTCAAGATGGGATATAAAAGAGAATATTCTAGTGGATATTCTGTGCACTTGTACTGTTGGGGTTTTTTAGAAACATGTTTCGTATAAATAGAAAGAGACACAATGATAGGGGACATGTATATTCATTTGTAAAATACACTTTGACTTTAAATGAGAGATTTGGATCTTATTGCAAGGATACAAACACAACCTTTTCACTAAGATTCTTGTCTATACTTTTCAACCAGATCCGAGAATAACCTAGATATTCAAAGGATTGTCTATCACTCATCACTATCAGAAGGAACATTCATTGATTCCATCCTTTCTTGGATGACTCATTCACTCTATTTACTTAAATGTCATTTATTGTTATTCATCAATATTCAATGCTACATTATTTCCTTTGACTTCTTAAATATTGGTTGTATGCTGCCACTGCTACAAAAATATACTTACGTAGTATTTATTGCACTTATGAGAATTTCATCTTTGGGATATTATTGTTAACTAAGATTAACACTCATTTGTACAAATTTAAATAGTTAAACCAAGATCCATATTTTTTGGTCAAACAATTTAGCACCGTCTGTGAGGATTTCTTAGTTAAATTTTTAGTTTCCTCTAGATCTAGAGCTAACTGTAAGGCCCCGTAAAATTTTACCTAGAAAATCGGTACTTCGTGATGTCCAGATTATATTTATGTGTTTAATGGCCGTAGAGTGAATCAGAAAACTGGCAAAATTTGAGGCCAATTATGCGGCCCAAAATGCGATCGCATAATTAATATGCGGGCCGCATAATCCATCACATATCTGCCTTGGAGTTTTGCGAGGGGAGTTATGCAACGCATTATGCGACTGCAGAACAGGTATGTGGGCCGCATAATCGATCAGATGTTCCACCCGGCTGAGGCCATTTTTGTGGACTACATTCCCATTATGCGATCGCATACTGTATCGGGGCACCCTATTTCTTATTTTTAAACCCGACCCCAGACCAACATAAAGCATATTCCCCAACATTTTAAACCATTCTCCTGATAATTTAGAGTGAGAAAAGAGAGGGTTCTGGAGAGAAGGTCTCAATTCCATAAAATTGATCCTCCATCACTACTCAAAGCTTGGGACTAATCAAACAAGATATCGATTTCTTCACTATAAGAGGTAAGTTTCTACCACACCAGATTTTAAATTCCATGATTAGATAAAATGGGCCATTAGTAAGGTAGTCCATGGAGCTAAGGAAAGGGACCTTTCATGCATGAGATTCTAAATTATGCGTGGGAAAGTAAGAGCCAAGATAGAAAGAAATGGGGTATAGGACCTTAGCAAACTCATAATTGTAGGTGTAATGCTTAAGTGAACTGGGACTATGATCTAATTCCTAATTACAATTTATTATGCTATTTTGTCAAATAGATTGAAAGAGCTAAAGGATTCTAGAAATTGTCGTAGGAATTAGTAATAAGACCCAGTCATGTATGTATGACTAACTCTCATCTTCGTAGAATCAACTCGTTGGTGTCCGAATAGGTGGGGTGAGTACCTTACATGATCATACTTGAATTGATTGTTTTTATGTATTGAGTCGAAAGATTTCTGTTTCTAAATTGTTCTAGTTGACTACCATGTCACCATGCTACTTGAAAATGTGAATTATGATCCTACATGCTCCTTCTATTATGTGTGCAGTTCATTACATATTGGTTCTCGTTAATATTAAGGATGGTGCTATTGAACGGATAAAAAGAAGAATCAAACTAAAATTGTAAAATGTGTCCAAGTGCCAAGAACTATGTGATAAATGATGGAAATGACATGTGAACTGAGTCATTAATTGAAATGGTGATGTCCCAAGTGAGATGGCTTAGCCGATAGGACCGATATCGGACGCCATGTTGTACACATGGTGGCATTTACATTGGAAACATTGATATAAGTTGTGGATATGGTTATGTCTCACTTGGGATGGCTTAGCCGGTCGGGTTGAGACTGGACTCCGTGTAAAAAGACACGGTGGCATTGTAAATTGTGGCACTTGGAATTAAGAGACTGTTAATCAAAATGATGGAAATACGAAATAAGAAACTATGTGACCCCTACTTGTGATTCTCTATTCCTGTGAAGTGCTATGTGATTTTCATGACTGCCATCCTACCTGTTTTATTGTTTGTTCTATTTTAGAGTGGAGTTGTTCATACATACTAGTACTATTTGATGGTACTAACGTACCTTTTGCCGAGGGCGCTACATCTTTGAATAGATGTAGGTGGTTCTATTGCAGATAACACTGATCACCGATAGTGGTGCCCTTACTCTTTCTCCTCACAACAGTCTTGGTGAGCTCCGTTTCTTCCCGGGGTCATGTATAGTGTATGTTGTTATTCTTTTGTATAAGTTACTATATTTTGAGGTATAGCCGGGGCCTTGTTACCGGTATTGTCACATTTGTCTTTTGTATCTATAGAGGCTCCGTAGACATTTATGTGGGTCATGTATGGGTGTCGGGGATGTTATCGAATCAAGTTGTATGTTGAAGTCCTATTCCACTTAATCATAAACTGTAAGTACTTTTGGAAGTTTGATTATCGCATAATGTATGTAAAGAAGAATGAGATAGAAACATATGTATATTTATATAGCTTACTTCTCCCCGGTTTAACAAACAGTGATGTGTTCCCTTTCTGGATTATGAATGAGTCGGGTAAGATATGTTTGAAAGGCTTGCTCGACCGGGTTCACTCAGTTGAGCACCGGTCGTGCTCTCTGAGGTTGGAGCGTGACACTAACGCAAGTCATTAACATCACAAACCCCGAGATCTTCTTTCTTCGTACGTACAAAACCCTACATGGATGGTAACCAAGGAGAAAGGACAAAAATAACAAGTGATTTCCCTAACAACCTCATGAATGTTATCAGCGAGAGCTGCGAAATAGTAAGAGAGGACAACACACCCAACGTGTCCTCTAGGCACGAGAGGCCGCCTCCCCCTATTGCAGCATAACAAAACCTAGCGGAAAAGGGGTCTCCACATCCGCAGAAGAAGGGATGCCCCTAGCTGTGAAAAAACTTCTCGAAGCATAGCTGACCGACACGCTAGTGAACGTCCTCAACAAACCCGCTCCAGGCATGACCATAGAAAATGTAAGCGCTAGCATGATACAACAAGTAGACGGGCATTGCAATCGTCCAAGCCCTCTGACGACAGGTATAATTTAAAATATTACTAACAGTGCAGGTGACAACGCCCTCGCTTCCGTTCTAAAGAGGATGGAAGAAATGGAGAATGAAAACAAAGAACTCTGAGATCAATGAAACAACACCAAGAATGAGTCAACAAGATACATGACACTCCTAAGTTGCTGCCAACAACAGGTTCTTAGAGTAGTTATACAACGATGTAGTCCCGCATGCCATATGAAAGACCTTTAAAATGTCGTCCTACCTTAGGATATACGATGCAATGATCGATCCTGAGGATCATGTGACTCATTACGTAACCACCGTGAAAGACAATGACCTCACCAAGGAACAAGTGTCCTCTATTTTGCTGAAGAAGTTTGGAAAACCCCTTATAGGAGGGGCATTAACATGGTATTCACATTTACCGGCCCGATCCATAGAAACTTTTGAGGAAATGTCCGATAAGTTCATAAATGCCTATGCCGAAGCCAAGAAGGCCGAAGAAAGAGTAAACTACATAGTTTCTATCAAGCAATTATTGGGAGATGGACTAAGATACTTTCTCGCTTGATTCAACACTGTAAGGATGACTCTGTCGAACGTATCTGAAGGGATGACAGTTACAGCTTTCCAAAATGGGTTGACTAGAGATGGTTCATGAGTGACTAGAAAACTGTTGGGCAGGTTGATGAAATATCCCCCAACCACCTGGGAAGAGATTCATAATGCTTATTGCCTCGAGGTCCGAGCAGATGAAGATAACCTCAATGGACCAACTCACCGACTAGCTTCGATACAAACCGAATCCAGAAAGGAACAAAGAGATAATATCAGTAGAGATTACCAGGTTTTGCAACCTAACAAGGAACGACCCATCTAGGCCAAGGACAAGTACTTACCAACGTAAGAGGTATGCCCCATTTATTATATGCTCAAAATTTTTGTGTGTCACCTATAGAAATGGTGTATGCTCTTGAAAAACTCAGAATAAAGATGAAGTGGCTACCGAAGATGAGATAAGACTCGAACACCATAAAATTTGACGCCCTCTGTGAGTTCCACTAGGAATATGCGCACAAAATAGAAAAGTCATAAACATGTTGCGGCAGGGACACCTCAAAGAGCTGTTAAGTGACAAGGGGAAAACCAACTTCGCCAAAGGATGTGAACACCAAGGTCCACCGAAACCACCATCACCAGCTCATACTATCAACATGATCATCGATGGCGGCAGCGACGCCTCCATCAATGGCGTGAAGTTCACCGCTACTCACAAGCTCAATCGGTCTATCATCCGCAAAAGGCACGACAGACTCGAAGAAAGTATCATCTTGGATGAGTCGGATGCTGACGATTTGACCTTTCCTCATAATGATGCCATCGTTATTATTTTACGCATTTTAGATAGTGACTTAAAACGCATCATGGTGGACGATGGAAGTGGATCATGCATTATCCATCCCCGTGTCCTCACCCAAATGAGACTCGAGGATAAGATAGTGTCGCGCTATATCAGCCACCTAGGAACATATTGTTATACTTTGGGTTGAAGAACATGGGGGCTACATATCAAAGATTGGTAACAAAGATGTTCAAAGACCACCTTGGTAAGACCATGAATGTATATATAGACGAAATGTTGGTCAAATATGAAAAGGCAGAGAGTCACATCGATCATTTGAAAGAAACTTTTGAAATACTAAGGCGGTACAGAATGAAGCTGAACCCAAAGAAATACGTGTTTAGAATATCTTCGGGAAATTTCTTGGGTTTTTTGGTGTCGCAATGAGGGATTGAGGTAAACCCAGACCAAATCGCCGCCCTATCGAGATTCATTGGATAGATGTCACAATTTTTTTGGCGTACTCAAAAAGGACAACGGCCTCGAATGGACTCCCAAGTGCGTCCAGACTCTAAGTGAACTGAAGGCATGCCTATCATTACCACCCCTTCTTTCTAAACCCAAACCTTGGGAGAAACTCCTCGTCTATCTAGCCATCTTCAAGGTAGCGGTAAGCGCAGCCTTGATACACGAAAAACAAAGGTACATAATCTCTTATCTATTACATTAGCAAAACACTCATCGACGTCGATACGAGGTACCCACACCTCGAAAAATTGGCTCTGGTATTGGTAGCTTCACGAAATCTTAGACACTTTTCCAATGCCACCCCATATCGATTGTCACAACCTTTCCCCTAAGGAGCACTTTGCATAAACCCGAGCTATCAGGGAGGCTGGCCAAATGGGCCATCGAGCTAAGTGAGAATGATATCATATACCAGTTGCGAATGATAATAAAGTCGCAAGTGCTTGCCGACTTCAGTGCAAAAATAATGCATGAAGTCGAAAGGGAAGCCGTCCAAGATTCCCTCCAAGCGCAAGACCTTTGGTTCCTATACACCGATGTCGCATCCAACGCATCAAGGTCCAGACTGGGACTCGTATTCGAGGCTCATACAGGCGAAGCAATTTTCCAGTCCATAAGGTGCCCGAATATGACTAACAATGAGGCCGAATACGAGGGCATAATTGCAGGGTTCAGGCTAGCACTCAAGTATGGGGCGAAACGGTTGAAACAATATTGTGTTTCCGAGCTTGTAATCAACCAAGTCACAGGGAATTTCCAAATCAAGGAACAAAGGTAGAAAAAAACACCTGATCGAAATCTGTAAGCTATTAGCTGAGTTCAATGAATGTCAGCTCGATCAGATCCCATTGGCGTAGAATATCAAAACAGTCGACCTCGTCAAGCTGGTCGCATGTACCAAAAGCATCACGACCGAGGATAAAAGCGTAGTCCATCTCCTCAACTCATCACTAGACCAAATTGAGGTAAGAACCACCAAGTTAACTTGAGATTGGTGCAATTGTATTGTCGCATATATGTAGGACGACACACTCACAGGTGACAAGAAAGAAGACAAAAAACTAAAAATGCAAGCGGCCAGATACAGTCTCCTTCATTGCGACCTATACAAGAGGACTTATGGAGGCCCACTGGAAAAATGTTTGGGCCCAAACCAAACCCAGTGTGTCCTCGAAGAAGTCCATGAAGCCCATTGTGGTGCTCACTCCGGCGATCGAGCACTGGTCAGAGGGCACCGTAGACTTCGTGAGGAAATGTGAAAAATTCCAAAAGTACGCCCCAATGATTCACCAAGAAGGCGAACACCTCCACTCAGTCACCTCCCCTTGGATGTTCATCAAATGAGGAATGAACATCGTGGTCTCCCTCCCAGAAGGGCTAGGTAATGTACGATTCCTTTTGGTTTTAACTAACTATTTCTATAAATGGGTGGAAGCAGGAGCATTCTCCAAAATACAAGAACATGAGGTAATCACCTTTATATGGAGAAACATCGTCTGCCAATTTGGCCTACCCAAGGAGATCAACTTTGACAACAGACCCTAGTTCACGGGAAAGAAAACTGTCGAGTTCTTCGGGAAATGGCATATCAAAAGAATACTCTCAAACCCATATCACCTAGAGGGTAACGGGCAAGAAGAATCCTCCAACATGTCCATACTAAACATCATGAAGAAAAAGCTCGAAGACGCCAATGGACTGTTGCCGGAAATACTACTAGAAGTATTATGGGCCTACCGAATAACTCCGAAGATGAGCACATGAGAGACTCCTTACTCTTTGGCCTACAGGACCGAGGTAGTAATATCGGTCGAGGCCGAAGAGCCTAGCATAAGGTACTCCCAATAAAATGGCATGAGTAACGATGAGAGCAGAAGGCATGAACTTGACGAAATCGACGAACGAAGAGGTATTTCATACATAAGAATGGTCTCCCAAAAACAACAAGAAGAATGCTATTACGACAAGAAAGCAAAGGTTTGGTCGCTTAAAGTCGGGTACTATGTATTGAAAGCCAAAACTCAAGCGAGCAAAGACCCTCGGGAAGGCAAGCTCGGAACAAACTGGGATGGTTCGTATAAAATCACAGTCAAAGTGAACAAGGGTTCATTCCAACTAGATACAATAGAAGGAAAGCAACTACCAAACAACTGGAACATAAGCCACCTTAAATACTTATAAGCCACCTTAAATACTTCAACTTCTGAGATAAAAAGTGTCCCCCAAGTCATACTCTTTTTCCCTTTCTTGAGTTTTGTCCCATTTGACTTTTCTTAAAGAGGTTGTTAACGAGGCGGTGAAAGGAATACTTTGAGTCGAAGTACGAGAGGGTAGGACCGTTGTTACTATTTCATTGCTCGACTTCTCAATACTCTCCAAGTCAAATAATGAAGTGACTAGGTAGACTGGGATTTGGACTGAACACTAGCCAACACCCAAAATCTATAACTTTCTGCAAGTATGAAACCAAAGCAACAATATCAAAGTAATAAGAAGCTTATGTTTAATAAGACACCTTTTTCGCAGTATGGTTATGTTAGACCACTCTCGAACAACACCTACCGGTCCTCGACCTCGATTTAACAAAAGGTTATGTTTGACTAAGCTCGAACAAACACCTACCAGCCCTCGACCATGATTTAACAATAGGTTATGTTCGACCCCGCTCGAACAAATACCTAACGGCACTCAACCGCAATTTAACAAAAGGTTATGTTCGACTAAGCTCAAATAAACACCTACTGGCCCTTGGTCGTGATTTAATGATAGGTTATATTCGACTAAGATCGAACAAACACCTACCGGTCCTCGGTCATGATTTAACGAAAAGTGACTGGGCTTGAATAAACATCCATCGGCCCTCGACCGCGATCTAATGAAAGGTTATGTTCGACCTTGTTTGAACAAATAGCTATTGTCCCTTGGCCATATCTCAACAAAGAAACACACACGACCTATGAATATTCGGCTCCAAGGCCTCGGCCAACTAAAAGAAAACAACAACAATAAAGACAAAAGCTAAAAGAGCAAAAAATAGAAGCAAAAAACATACAAGTACAGAAAATAAACCATATGAAGGGAAAAAGATGCAAGGAACAACTTTGATATTTCATACTTAAACTGTTTACAAAGGCTTGTGAAGACGCCGACAAAAATATAAAAAAAATTCAAAAGAAAACTACTGGTCACTGCCATCACAACCTTTAGTGCCCTTGCCAACTCGATTTTCAAATGCGTTGCCACGGTGACCACTGATACCCTCACCATCTTGATCCCCCTCACCCTTGCCACCTTCGCCCTCAGGATAAGCGGTATCGTACCAGGCATAATCCTCAAGCCGGTCTACACCCTCGCCCCCTCCTCCTCATCGATCTCAGGCATAGCAGGATCATATCCACAAGCAACTTGAGCTTCACGTGCCTTAACACGACCATTTTCAAGGGCAGCCTGAGAAACAGACCCCGTCGCATGCAAATCTGGAAAGACATCTAACGAGGCTTCAGCATGAATCCATTCCTCATATAACTCCCGAGGTGTATTAGTAAAATATGAAACACGGGAAGAGGATGGTTTTGCAAGTAATTGGTCCTTCTCGGCCTCCAATGCAACCACTAGATCATGAAGAATAAAGTGTCTTTCTCCAGCTCTCCGATCATCTCCTCGATTCAATCTTCCTTTGCTCTCGCCGTTGATTGATCATTATCCTGCTCGACTCAGAGAGTCTTATTCGCCAATTCAAGCATCTTCGTCTTCCCCCGAGTATCCAAACGAGAGGACTCTACAACCTCTTTTTGTTTCTCCCCGATTTCACTATTTAGGGCCTCCAGCTGAAGTCGACACTCTTCTATCTGCCCCCGCAACTCGACCACTTGAGCTTGAAATTCATTGCATTAGGCCTCCACGCCCCTGCTGACCTCAAGCTCCTCTTCCCTACTCCTTAATGTCCCTTCAAGGACGCTATATTTCTCGATGGCCTTCACTAGTGCATTATCCTTCTCTTTAAACTCATCCTGAAAGGCCTACATATCGCCGCCTTAGCGAAATCGCCTGCGGATATATCAATACTTTCCACAATACTCAAACTACTTATCTTTCAAATTCACAAATATTTCTTTATGCCTCTTCTCCCTCCGGGCGCTCTCAGTCTCCAAATCACCGTCTGAACAAAGAGGGTGGAGGGCAGAACCAAAGACTCCCTGAAAACCAAAAAGAGAGAAGAGAAATGAGGTCGAAGCACAAACACTCACCCTAAGAACAAGTCCAACAATGCTCATCGACAAAGCACCATCGTCTATTTCTTTAAGGGTCTTACCCTCTATCTCAGAACAAAGAGGTTCGAGGACAGGGACTACCTCCTCGGTGTTCTTCAATAGGTCACGATCCATGGGGATCGCGATAGTACTCATAGATCCCTCCAACCTTATCTCAAGTTGGGTAAGCCTTTCTTCCATCATCCTCAGGTCGTCTGTATCAACGTCAGAACCTAACTCATCGTCGTACTCAACTATACCTTTGCCTCTCTCATTGGCCGGCAAGGAGGTGTCTGCAACTGTTCGAAAGGTTGATGCCTCCTCTGGCCGCGAAGTGTCAAGAACATCAGTCTCCATAACCATAGAAGGAAGAGACATATCCACATCGGCTCCCACTGACATTGAAACCTCAGAACTCGGCTCAATATCATATCCTACGAGAATGGTCGTCGCCTCATGCAGCAAAAAGTCCTCTTCTATCGCGTCAACGGCATGGGTGACTCTGCCACCAACATCCACGGACCTCCTATTTTGAGGCAGGATATCTCCATCACTAGTCAAAGGTACATCATCTTTGTCGATGAGAGAATATAGAGGAGAAGCCAAAGTATCCACGACCGAAATGGGAACGAATTCAGACGCAACAACAAGGTTCACCATCTTTGTCGATGAGAGAATATATAGGGGAAACCAATGTATCCACGACCGAAATGGGAACGAATTCAGACGCAGCAACAGGGGGAACTAGAATAAATATAGGATAAGCCGCAGTCGAAACAAAAAGTGAGGATAGAGTAGCCTTCCTCTTCCGAAATGAGGGCGCAGGAGCCCTCGACCTCCTCGTATACCCATGGCCAAAGCTAAGAAAAAAATAGGAAAAAGGGAAAATTAGCAAAGGAAAACTAAAAACAAATTAAGACGCTAATACTAAAAGGAAATTATCAATCAAAGGGAGAGTAGGCCTGAAATTCTTGAAAAAACTTGGCCATTCATGAATCCCTATGATGTGAGGGAGAAGCTGCTCGACCCATTCAAGAATATGATCGTCCAAAGGAGGAGGCGAGTTCTTGGATGCAAAAGAAGAAGGCGAGAAGTCAAAATTCAGGACCAAACATGGGGGAGAAACCAAAGTGCTTACGAGTATAGTTCCAAGCCTCAAGAAAGTCGTTGACATTGGCCACAACGTCCTTGGTTCTGAGAAAAAAGAAGTTAAACTAGAATTGACAAGTGGTCTTGTCATCCAACTTCACCTTCAAGAATTTTCCCCCTCAATGGCGAATGTTCAACATTGTTCCCCTATAAAAACTAGGAGCAAACAAATTAATTAAGTGTCGCAATGTCAGTTCGACCCCGACTAACTCAGCAAACTTAGTGAGTATATTTATAGCTTTATAGATGTAGGCGCGAGCTACACAGGACAACCACCATAGTGACGGCATAACTCTTCCACCTGTGGAATGATAGGAAAAGAGTAGCCGACTTGGAAGGGGTAGGCGTAGATGGCGCAATACCCAGGACGGCGGACCTGTACTATATCCCCCTCAGCCAGGATCAACTCGATATGATTGTGAATGAAAAATTTAGCCTTAAGATCCACTAATTCCTTCACTTTCATCACCGACCGAAAATCTCTAAGAGCAACCTCTAGTGAGTTGGTGAAATCGTACCTAGAATCTAGGCTGCGTGGGACTATCTCCTCTACCGACGGAAGGATAATGCTCAACAGTGGCAAGAATGCTCTACCCATGAGGGAACACCACTACCAGGGGAACAACACTACTCCCCTCTCCAGCCTCAAAAGGTAAGTTAGACATGATTCAATGTAAAGAAGGAGAATAAAAAACAAGAGGGAATGAGGAACAATGTAAGTCACTGAACAGAGAAGAGAAATTCGGAGAAGAAGAGAGCAAGAGAAAGGTATGGGATTTTGAAGCGTGGGAAGATTTAAAATCCAAAATCGTGTGCAAAGAACTCTATTTATAAAGGTCATGGCACCGAAACTGAAAACGGCTCATCATGATTGGCACCAAAATCGAAGCGGCAGGTCTAATCAAAGGTCACACGCGAAACAAAATGACGCATCGGGAATGTGCATCATAATGACGTATGACATCATCTGAACTCATGGACAACATAACTCCAGTAAGTCGCCCAAAAATTTGAAGCATTTGAAATGTGCAGCCATACCTGCTCGTCGCCACAACCACGACCTACATAGTCCGCTTGATTAGCTCGACCACCAAAAACACGATCCGCTCATCGAACCCGTACATGAAGTCGGCCTTAATAAGAGGAGGGACTAACTGTATGGGTCAAAATACACTTTGATTTTAAAGGAGAGAATCAGATCTTATTGCAAGGATACAAACACAACCTTTTCACTAAGATTTTTGTCCACACTTTTCCACTGGATCCGAGAATAACTCAAATATTCAAAGGATTGTCCATCGCTCATCATTCTCAGAAAGAACATTCACTGATTCTATCCTTTCTTGGGTGACTCATTCACTCTATTTATTTAAATATCATTTATTGCTATTCATCAATATTCAATACTAGATTATTTTCTTTGACTTCTTAAATATTGGTTGTATGTTGTCGCTGCTACTAAAATATTCCAACGTAATATTTATTGCACTTCTTAGAGCCTCATATTTGGGATATTATTGTTAACTAAAATCAACCTTATTTGTAAAAATTTAATTAGTTAGTCCAAAACCTATATTTTTTTGTCAAAGAGTGGAGCCATGACATTTGTATGGTTATAAAAGCTTCTCGTTAAGGATAAAATTAAGAGTTTAAAGTTGAATTATCTTGAATTGTAGAAATTTGACATTCGTTTTGTTACAGACTAATAAGGTAAGTGTATCATCTTAATTGAAATGGAGGGTGTAATCTAAATAGTGTAACTAAATAAGTGAGGCGTGGAAATATCCTTTTATTTGTTGTGCGCGTTTCCCAGGGACGTTGAGTCAGGGAATTGGTGACCCTTTATTATTGTTCTTTAGTCAACAGGTACACGATGTCATCATTTTTAAGAAAAGAATATTTCATCCTTCCCCTGCCTTACGCATGGAAGATCTAAGCTATTAGAAATTGTTTATTGGTTCTAATAGCACTAGTATTAAAATATCAAAACACGCTTGTTAATGATAAGAACCAGATAAGGAACCTGATACACATCCCAAGTACGTGAGAATAAAAAGTCTCAAGATGGAGACGTAAATCAACTCTTCAGAAGTCAAAGAAACAACAAGGGGAACAGATGGATACCAATTCCCTGGTGACCATACCAGTCAACTTCCCAACAGCTGTAAAGTTACTTCCTACACATGCAACAATGCAAGATAGTGCAACAGTCAAATTCATTAGGAATACTCCTGTACCAAACATGATTGCATCATTCAAGTGATATCACCAATATTATATTAGCATTAAACCAAAGGCAAAACATTACTTGAACATTAAAGAATCTATCAAGCCTTCTCTCAAACTTTTGCATCAATCCAGCAATCGATTCTCAAGTGCTTCAAGAGCAAAAAACAACATAATAAGGACCAGTTCCCTGTATAGAGTCATTACATGTCCATAGTTGTGTTGCACCTTTGGTAAAGTTCTTTACTTGTAATTCCTACTTAGCTTAGTTAGAAGCAATTGTGTAGGTTCGTTTTGTTAAATCATAAACTCTGTATTTGTGCCTTGGCTAGAGTTAGTCGAGTTGTAAGTCTTTGTAATAGAGTTATTACAAAGTGGCTTGTAATAGAGTTATTACATGTTAGTAAGGAATTAATAGGTTAATTCCTAGGTTACAATATGGTGTAATCTAAAGTTTGATTAGTAATGAAGTTGAAATCCTACAAGGGTAGGTCGTGATTTTTAATCTCGTGATCTGGGAGTTTTCCATGTAAAATTTCATTGTGTCATTTACAAACTGTTGTGTGCGTGCGTTCTGTAAAAACTAATAGAGAACCTGATTCTCTGTATAGTTTGGTGGACCCCTAATTTCTATCAATTGGTATTAGAGAAGGTTCTTTCTATGAGGCTAACACCTAGAAAGGATCCTCATGGCTGCTCCACCAAACTTTGAAGAAGGTCAATCTACCTACAGACCACCAAGATTCAACGGTCAATACTATGGATGGTGGAAGACAAGGATGCATGATTTTATCATGGCTAAAGATTCAGAGCTCTGAGAAGTTATGTGCAGTGGACCCTTCGTCACTACGAAGAACATTGGTGACCCAGCAGTAACAATTCCCAAAACAAGAAAAGAATTCAATGATACTGATCGCAAGGCCATATAGAAGAACTTTCGAGCAAAAACAAAATTCTCGTTTATGGTATTGGTCCAGATTAATACAACAGGATTTCATCATGCCAATATGCTAAGGAGATATGAGAGGCTCTCCAAACAACTCATTAAGGGACAACCCAACTCAAGCAGTCAAAGATTGACATGCTTACCACAGAGTACGAGCTTTTCAAGATGAAGGACGATGAGTCCATCCAGGACATGCATACTCGGTTCACCTCCATCATCAATGAGCTCCATTATCTGTGAGAAATCATTCCAAGGAACAAACTTGTTAGGAAAAATAGTGTGTTACCCAGTTCTTGGGAAAGCAAAGTAAATGCTATCATGGAGGCAGAGGATCTACAAAAGCTGACCATTGATGAACTCATTGGGAATCTGAAAACTTACGAAATGAAGAAGAAGAAGGATAATGAGAGAAGAGAGACCAAGAGGGAGAATAACCTGGTCCTCAAGACAGACAACAATGAATCAAGTGGTGAGGATGCTGATATGGCTTACTTGACAAAGAGATTTCAGAAAATGGTTCGCAAAAATGGAGGTATTCTAAAGCGGGGCAACTCCAGCAAGACAAGAAGCTATGACTTATGTCATAAGTGTGGGAAGTCACGGAATTTCATCAAAGGTTGTCCTTTCCTCAAACAAGATCAGTACAAACACAACTCAGACAAAGCATCTAAGAGGAACCAGGTTCTTGACAAATGATTCAAAAGAAAAGATGTTGCTGACAACGTTGTGAAACAAGATCTTGCTGCATGGGGAGACTCCTCTAGTGAATACGGTGAAGATGATGACAAAGGTGACAACTCAATGATGGCAATAGAAGGTGAAGCAACTGAATATGACTCTATCTTTGCCCTGATGGCACAATCTGATGATGATGAAGATGATGACGATGAGGTAAAATTTCTAGATGTTCAAAGAAATATGGAGTTTTACTCTCCAAAAAGACTTATGTCATTGGAAAATGTTTTAACTGATGCTTACCACAATCTTATAAATGATAAAAATTCTTTAACTGTGGAATAAGGAGAAATAGAACATGAGAGAGAAGATCTAGTAGTTGTTGTGGTGGATTTAAAAGAAACCATTGAGAGTTTGAAAAAGGAAAAAAATGCCCTAACTGAAATAACTGAAAACATAGAACATGATAAAGATGACCTAATGGTGGTTGTGGTTGATCTAGAAGAGACTATCGAGAGTCTTAAAGAAGAGAAAGAAGCCTTAACTGAGAAAGTAGCTAACGTAGAGCATGAAAGAGATAACCTATTAGTGATAGTATGAGCAAAGAGGAGAAGGCAATCATGAGATTAGTCGAAAGGAAAAGGATGTTTCAAGTGAGGAACATCTTAGGATTGAAGATGAGTTAAAATCAGTGAAATCTAGTCTGTGTGTTGATCTTGAAAAAAACAAGCAACTTCAGGAAGACCTATGGAGGGTTAAGAGTGATCTTGAAAAATCATTTAAGTGGACCTAGTCCTCTGATGCTATCATTCCATTGTATAAAAACATAGGCAAAACAAGAGAGGAATAGGGTCCCAAAGGGAAAAGACTCCTTACAACCCTCATAGCAAGTATGTTACTATACTTGATAACTGGCTCTGCACCCACTGTGGTAATACTGGGCACTTTAAGGAAACCCGTAAGGCCAAATTTGAGTCTCAATAGAAATACAAAGTTTTTGAAAAAAAAGGGGTAACTGGTGCTAAAGTACCTGGTCGCTCATATAAAAAATCTGTGATGCCTGCTTGGACCAAAAAAGTCCCGATTCATCCCTTTCCTCATTACAAGAGACCCAAACTTGTTTGGGTTCCTAAGTCTAACCCTTGATTTACTTGTGTAGGGAGTAGTGAAAGGGAGCAGCCAACAATGGTACATGGATTATGGCTGCTCGAAGCACATGACTGGAAGCACAAATGATTTCCTTTCACTCAAAGCCCTGCAAAGAGGGAGTGTATCCTTTGCAAACGACAAAAAGAGATACATTTTAGGAGTTGGAAGGATAGGTAAGTCTCTTTATCACTCAATTGAAAATGTGTACTACGTGAATGGGTTGAAGTACAGCTTACTAAGTGCTCCCAAATCTGTGAAAAGGGAAACAAAGTGGAATTTGTGTCAAAAATGTGCACGGTCACAAATCTTGTGACAGGTGAAGTGGTTTTGGTGGCTAAAAGATATAAAAACATTTATGCTGCTGACTTTGAATCTCTACAAAATAGAGATCTCAGTTGTCTGAGTGTTGTAGATGATGATGATCAACTATGGCACCGATGATTGGGCCATGCAAGCTTCATGTTGCTGAAAAAGTTGGTCAAGAAGGACCTGGTTCGTTGTCTGCCCAACTCAAGCTTCAAGAATCACAAGGTGTGTGATGCATGTGTAATAGGAAAGCAAGTCAGATCTTCTTTCAAGCCCAAAAAGGAATTCAGTACCTCAAGGCCACTTGATATCCTTTATATGGATCTATGTGGACCTATGAGAGTGCCAAGTAGAGGAGGAAAGAAGTACCTCTTTCTTATTGTGGATGGCTATTCCAAATTTAACTGGACTCTGTTTCTCAGATCCAAGGCTGAAACCTTTGAAGTATTTGTTGCATTTGTGAAGAATATCCAGGTGAAGATGAGCCATAATATAATAAGTATCAGGTCGAATCATGGCACAGAGTTTGACAGTGCCAAATTCGATGAATTTTGTGCCGAAAATGGCACTCATAATTTTTTAGATCCAAGAACACCTCAACAAAATGGTGTTATAGAGAGGAAGAACAAAACTCTGGAAGACATGGCAAGAACAATGTTGATTGATAGTGGCATTGCAAAAAACTTCTAGGAAGAAGCTATCAACACTGCATTCTACTTGGTGAACAAATGCATGATTAGGTCCCTTCTGAACAAAACCCCATATGAACTGCTGAATGGGAGGAATCCCAAGCTGACACATCTAAGGACATTTGGTTGCAAATATTTTGTCCTCAAGAATGGAAAAGAAGCACTTGGAAAGTTCGATGCCAAAAGTGATGGAGGAATTTTTCTGGGCTATTCATCACAAAGCAAAGCTTACAAAGTATATAACAAAAGAACTCAATGTGTTGAGGAAAATATACAATGTGATCTTTGATGAATATCACCACTCATGTAGGAAGGATTCACATGATAATATTGATCAAGAGGGAGAACAGTCAATCGTCCCTGGTGAAGTCATTAACATGGAAAATGGAAAAGCTGATATGATGAGCCACGTCAAGGAATCAAATGATGATGGTGCAATTATTTCTTCAACTGATGGAGAGGAACCCGGTTCCTCAATCACAACAACTAAAGTTGAAAATAGAGTTGCTGATGCAGTTCAATGAACGCCACATGCTGAAGAGAGAAGAAGAACTCACAACAGTCAAGGATCACATTCAGAAATACTCGGACCATCCCACAACGAGGTTCAGTTGTCTAACTGGAAACATAAAAGCTCGCATCGTAACGACCCAGCCGGATGTTTTGAGGATTTAAGCTCCGTTCGGTGGCATAAGGTCTTGAACAACTTTGTGTGGTGATTATGGACTTAGGCGTGCGTACGGATTTGGATTAGGAGGCCCGTAGGGTGATTTGGAGCATTTCGGCGAAAGTTGAAGTTTGGAAAGTGGAAAGATTTACCAATAGTTGACTTTGGTGATATCGGGGTCCGAATGTGATTTCGACAGTTTGAACATCTCTGTTATGTTATTTGGGACTTATCTTCAAAATTTGACGTCATTCCGGGTTGGTTTGATAGGTTTTGACACAAGATTTAAGTTGTAAGATTTGAAAGTTCATAAGTTTGATTCATGGTGAGATTCATAATTTCATCGATGTTTGATGTGATTTGAGACCTCGAGCAGGTCCTTGTTAGGGTATGGAACTTGTTGGTATACTTGGAGGGGGTCCCTGGGTCTTTTTCGGACAGGTTTCGGATGGTTTCCATGGTTTTGAGGAGGTCTGTGTTCTGGTGTAATTGCACCTGCGGACCTTGGGCACAAGTGCGATGGTCACAGGTACGAAGATGGAGGCGCAGGTGCACGAGGAGCTGGTCTTGGCAGTCTCTGCAGATGCAGAGAATTGGAACGCATATGCGGCACCGCAGAAGCAGATCCTTAGGTGCAAAAGCGAGAAGGAGCGCATGTGCAGTTGGTCATGAGCACTTGCGGTTGCACAGAAGCGGCTATTTCTATCGCAGGTGCGGTAATCCTAGAAGATTCATTTAAGTCGAGGGTTGGCCATTTTCTTCATATTTTGAGTTTTAGACATCGGTTTTGGGAGCTTTTTCTGGGGTTTTTCAAGCAAATCGATTGGGTAAGTGTTCTTCACCTAGTATTCCATGATTATATCTCATTTTTATCATTTAATTTGTGTTTTGAGTTGGAGAAAATGTTGGTTTTTGAAGAAAGTTTTCAAAATGAAAAATCATGATTTGGGGGACGAAATGGTATCGGAATTTGATAATTTTTGTATGGTTGAACTCATATCGAAATTGGTGTTCGGGTTTTGAAAAATTTGTCGGGTTCCTAGGTGCGGGCACGGGGGTATTTGGATCAATGTTTAGATATTTATAAAGATTGAGACTTTATGATCCGAAATAGTTTCTTATGAGTTTTATTGGGTAGATTTGAGCCGTTCAGAGGTCATTTTACCCGAGGAGTCCATTTTAGAGTATCAGTTTGTCTTCTTTGAGGTAAGTATCTTGCCTAACCTTGTGTGTGGGGACTAACCCTTAGGATTTGAGTCTTCTATGTTGGTTGTAATCCGTGTACGTGAGGTGACGAGTACACGCTCAGACTTATGTTGTGGAAGTTGGCCTTTTAGGGTTCCTAGGTTCTTGTATTCATTGATTATGTAGTTGCACTGGTATGATTATGTTCCTTAATTACTAGTTTCACCTTTACCTGCTTAATTAGATTCAGTTGCTTCATAATTCACTCTTACTTTTTACTCGATTCATATGTGTCTTAAATTGAAACTGATATTTCCTGTAATTGCCATGTTATATTTTCCCTATCGACTTATCTCTATTTGATGATATGTAGTTGTTCCCTTTTGTAAATGCCCTCCCTTAATTGAGGTTATGGTGATCTTCTCGCTGCCTACCTTTAGTTGAATTAGCTGTATCTCTCTGGTAATTGTCCAACCTTAAGAGAAGCTTAGAGGTTCTATGCCTTAGTGGACTTGCCCTTATTTGGAATTATTGGACTCGTGTTAGTTTCTTGTTGTTGAACTGTACATTGTGGGACTATCATTACATGTTATTTTCTTCCTTGTTGAGCTATTCTTTTTTTGCCTAATATTCCTATTGTGGTTATTCCTTGTGAACTAGTTTTATCTTTTTTGTGATCGAAAGATCTCGAGTTGATTTATTTACCGTACTTTGTATTATCATCATTGTTGCTGTTGAACTTGTTGTGGTGATACATGAGGTTTCCGTATGGTTGTGGTTATTGTGATGCACGAGGTTTCTGTCGTGTGGTTTTTGATATGGGGATTTGCACGAGGTTTCTGCCATGCTGTGGTTACTATTGATATTGCACATGCGGCATGACAAACGGTATATATATATATATATATATATATATATATATATATATGTGTGTGTGTGTGTGTGTGTGTGTGTGTGTGTGTGTGGGTTGCGCATGTGGTGAGACACGGTGGGAACATTATTGTGCGCGTGTGGTGAGACAATGCGGCATTCACTTTACTATTGGCCTGGGGGCTTTCTTGTTGTTGATTGTGTAGTGGTACACTTACTTGTGCGAGCTTATTCTTGTGAAAGTTGAGAAGAAACATTCTACGTGTTGTTCGTTCCTTTTCTTATGCTTACTAGCTGGATTGAATTATGTTAGGGCACTTGCACAAGCACAACCGTAGTTAATCACTCTCATCGGATTAAGGGACTTCCTTTTTATTGAGTATAGATACCCTGGTTTACTTGCCTTATAAATGAGAATTATTCTATTTGGCACGTGAGTCGTCCGTGCAGTTATTAGCTGAGATGAGGGCACAGGGTGCCAAAAGTTAGGGTTCATATATTGGGACCCGTGAGTTGTGATTAGCCCGAGGTCCGGTACCTCGTGGAGTGTTTTGACTAAACCCAATGTGAAAACGGTCGCTGTTGTTGAGTTATTACTTGTCCTTTTCTATATCTGTGATCCTGTATGTTTTGATTATTTCCGTCATCCTCCTGTGTGATTATTTGGGTATTCTGCCGGTACATACTTTCTTCTTTTCTTAATAAAATTACTGTATAGTTAGCCATATTGCGTAGTCTTTATGAAGATATCATACTCTGTTGTTTCTATACTTATACTTGTTCAGGTTATATAGTCCAGTAGGTGTCTTGATTGTTCCTCGCCACTACTGCACTAAGGTTAGTCTTGATACTTGCTGGGTACCGCTATGGTGTACTCATACTACACTTCTGCACATTTTTGTATAGATCCAGGTATTGCGTAGCCGGTAGCCGGTTGCTCGGTAGCTAGCAGTGCATATTACTGTTGTGGAAACTCAAGGTAAACTTGCTACAACGTTCGCAGGCTTCGGAGTGACCATCCTATTTCTGGTTACTATTTTCTTTTACTTACTTCAGAACAATTGTATTTAGAAGTTGTAGTAAACTCTAATAGAACTTATGACTTGTACTACTGGTTTTGGGGAAATTGTAATTTGTATAGAGTATTTCATTTCAGAAATTATTAGATGTTTTATTTTTTTTCGTTATTCCGTGATTGTTAGGCTTACCTAGTCCTTAAGACTAGGTTCCATCACGATACCCAACGAACGGAAATGTGGGTCGTAACAAGTTGGTATCAGAGCTTTAGGTTCATAGGTGCTACGAGTCATAAGCGAGTTTAGTTGAGTCTTGCAGATTAGTGCGGAGACGTCTGTACTTATCTTTGAGAGGCTACAAAACTATTAGGACAGTTTCACTTTCCTTCATTCCTATTGTGCGAGTTCATTGATCTCGAAGTTTGAACTTTTATCATTTCATTCTCTCACAGATGGTGAGGAGACGAGCTGCAGTTCCTGATGACGCTACCCTAGAGCAGATGTCGCTAGGGACAGAGGTAGAGACCGATAAGGAGCACGTGTCGTAGCTAGGGCACCTACCAGAGCAGCAGTTGAAGAGCCTCCAGTATTTCCATTTGGGGGGCAGGTATCAAAGGTGCCTACTATTACCCCCGAACTTCAAGAGACCTTAGCACAGTTCCTGAGTATGTTGGTTACATTGACTCAGGCGAGATTGATTCCGGGTGCATCAGCTACTTCAAAGATAGGGGGAGGAGCTCAAACTCCCGTTAACCACACTCTAGAGCAGCGAGTTCAAGTTGGTACTTGGGTCCCAAGTGTCATGGCGACACAACCTATGGTCCCAGTTCAGCCCGTGGTTAGGGCAGCAACATCTGAGGAGAACATCTTAGACTTGAGAGGTACAAGAAGTATCACCCTCCTACCTTCAGCGGATTGGCGACAGATGATGCCCAAGGTTTCCTGGAGGAGTGTCACTGCATTCTTTGCATTATGGGTATTATGGAGATGAGTGGGGTTTCTTTTGTTATGTTTCAGCTCAGGGAAAAGGCTTATCAGTGGTGGCGGGCATATGAGTTAGGTAGCCTGGCCGAGTCCGCTTCACTCACATGGGTTCAATTTTCAGAGATGTTCCTGAGAGAGTTTGTACCTCAGTCCCTTCGAGACACATGGCGTGCGGAGTTTGAGCAGATGCGCTAAGGTACTATGTCAGTATTAAAGTATGCTGTCAGATTCAGTGAGTTGGCTAGACATGCACCTGCTTTGGTCGCTACAGTTAGAGAGCGTGTCCGTAGATTCATCGAGGGGCTCAGGCATGATATTCGATTCAGCATGGCTCAGGAGTTAAGAGCCGGATGTTTCATTTCAGCAGGTGGTAGGGATCGCTCGTGGAGTGGAGGGCATGCGGGATTAGGAGAGAGATGATAGGCGGGACTATGAGAGAAAGGACAGGCAAATCCAGAAGAGAGAGGACGGAGAGGCAAGGAGGCCTCGTAGGCCGGAGAGACCTACTGGTCCTTATTTTGAAGGCAGGGTATGACATGGTAGAGGTTTTGTGGGTCATCCAGATCAGTTTGCACTTCCGGCTTCGCAGAGTATTTCAGGTGCTCATAGGTAACAGGGTACTTGTACGACACAATTTCCACAGCCACGTTAGCAGAGACGATGCTTTGAGTGTGGAGATACCAGTCACATGGTAAGGGATTGTCCCAGACTTTGGGTAGATGTGTCAGAGCAGGGTATTCAGGTGAGTAGGGGGCGCCCAAGAGGGGGAGGCCCGACCCGTTGATATGTTTCATATAATAGGATGGAGGTCGTTGTGCCAGATTTTATCATACATGTATGTTTTGATTTGTTACAGATGGCACCATTCATATTATGTTTCGGTTCTACTTATCTGGACGAGTTCCCTTATTTGTTGTTTCAGTTATGGTGAGTTTCATGATTGCACTTTGTTTACGTGTTTTCCTCTGTTGGGAGGTTCTATGAGTTGTAGCCCATGTCTATCATTATTTTATCCATCATTGAGAGTGGTGAGATTAGAAGTGAGTCCCTGTTGTTCGTTATGGTAGGTTTTGGTGTGATTCCTGAGTATTCTTGGTTACGGTTTGTGATTTGGTACTCTACCGGGGTGAGAGTTTAGTAAGTGTTGTGATTTTATTGGCAGAACTGGGTTAGTGGAAGATTTCAATTAGTATGATGTATATTTGACCTGTGATGTAGAGTTGACGGTGAGACCCTCGTGATTTCATGAATTTGATATGTTTGAGCCGGGCTATGTTCCATGATGGAGAGTCATTCCAAGATGAGATCCTTATTGTTTTTCATGTACTTTGATTTTCGTATTTAAATTGATTCGTAGTATGGCACTGATAGAGAGTTATTTTTGTCGGGCTTGTTTGATATTTCTCTTATGTGTTTCTCTTCATATATTCAGTCATTTTCGTTCTGTGCTTCTAAAGTTTTAGTTTGCGTGGTGTGTGCCCGATGGTGTTAGTTGTGACTTGTTGATTCAGGAGGATAGTTATGAGGTCGTCATGGTTCTTGCATCATCATCAATGTTGTGAAGGTTTGTAACGGGTTCCGATTGTATATGAGGCTAATTATCGGTGTTGATTTTGATTACGGGAAGCAATGGTAATCAGAAGTGTTATTATGGGCCTATGCGTGGTGTGCTATGTTGTTTGGTTGTACCTTGTGGGGGTAGGCTTGAGTTGTTGCAGCTGGTTGAGGCTGATACCGGGTATGGATTTAGAATCAGGTCTTTTGGAAATGAATAGAAGGTGAGAATTTTGACTCTGGGGCTTATCGATGTTAGTAGAAAAGCTAAAGGATAGTTGGGATGGTGTCGTCAGGCTTATGTGGATTGGGGTAACGTGAGATCACCCGCATGTGTATGTTAGAAGTGTGCATTCATTGATTTGAAGACTTTTCGAGGCGATTCTTGGCATGTTTGAGGACGAAAGTTTGTTTAAGAGGGGGAGAATGTAACAGCCTGGCCGGTTGTTTTGAGGATTTAAGCTCCGTTAGGCGGCATAAAGTCTTGAACATCTTCATGTGGTGATTTTGGACTAAGGCGTGCGTCCGAATTTGGATTTGGAGGTCACTGGTGTGATTTGGAGCATTTCAGCGGAAGTTGAAGTTTGGAAAGTGGAAGGTTTGACCAATAAGAGAATTTGGTGATATCAGAGTCAGAATGTGATTTCGAGAGTTGGAACAACTCCATTATGTTATTTGGGACTTGTCTGCAAAATTTGATGTCATTCCAGGTTGGTTTGATAGGTTTCGGCACGAGATTTAGAAGTTGGAAGATTTGAAAGTTCATTTTGATTCATGGTGCTATTCATAGTTTCGTCAATGTTTGATGTGATTTGAGACCTCGAGCGGGTCCGTGTTAGGGTATGGAACTTGTTGGTATGCTTGGACAGGTTCCCCGCGGCCCCGGGTGTGTTTGGAACGAGTTTCAGATGGTTTCCATGGTTTTGAAGAGGTCTGAGTTCTGGTGTAACCGCACCTGCAGACCTTGGGGGCAGGTGCGATGGTCGTAGATGCGAATATGGTGGCACAGGTGCGAGAGAAGCTGGTCTTGGCAGTCTCTGCAGATGCGGAGAATTGGAACGCATATGCGGCACCGCAGAAGCGGATCCTTGGGCGCAAAAGCGAGAAGGAGCGCAGGTGCGGTTGGTCATGCGCACCTGCGGTTTTGCAGAAACGGCTATATCTATCGCAAGTGAGGTAATCCTGGCAAATTCATTTAAGTCGAGGGTTGGCCATTTTCTTCATATTTTGAGTTTTAGACTTCGGTTTTGGGAGCTTCTTTTGGGGTTTTTCAAGCAAATCGATTGGGTAAGTGTTCTTCACATAGTACTCGATGTATTCCATGATTCTATCTTCATTTTTATCATTTAATTTGTGTTTTGAGTTGGGGAAAATGTTTGTTTTTGAAGAAAGTTTTCAAAATGAAAAATCATGATTTGATGTGATTTGAGACCTCGAGCAGGTCCTTGTTAGGGTATGAATTGGTATACTTGGAGGGGGTCCCCGGGTGTGTTTCATACAGGTTTCAGATGGTTTCCATGGTTTTGAGGAGGTCTGTGTTCTGGTGTAATTGCACCTGCGGACCTTGGGCACAAGTGCGATGGTCACAGGTACGAAGATGGAGGCGCAGGTGCAAGAGGAGCTGGTCTTGGCAGTCTCTGTAGATGCAGAGAATTGGAACGCATAAGTAGATCCTTAGGTGCAAAAGCGAGAAGGAGCGCAGGTGCGGTTGCACAGAAGCGGCTATTTCTATCGCAGGTGCGGTAATCCTAGCAGATTCATTTAAGTCGAGGGTTGGGCATTTTCTTCATATTTTGAGTTTTAGACATCGATTTTGGGAGCTTCTTTTGGGGTTTTTCAAGCAAATCGATCGGGTAAGTGTTCTTCACCTAGTATTCGATGTATTCCATGATTCTATCTTCATTTTTATCATTTAATTTGTGTTTTGAGTTGGGGAAAATGTTGGGTTTTTGAAGAAAGTTTTCAAAATGAAAAATCATGATTTAAGTGACGAAATGGTATCGGAATTTGATAATTTTTGTATGGTTGAACTCATATCAGAATAGGTGTTCGGGTTTTGGTGAAATTTGTCGGGTTCCGAGGTGCGGGCACGGGGGTCGAGTATGGGTCGATTTTAGATTCTTATAAAGATTGAGACTTTATGATCCGGAATAGTTTCTTATGAGTTTTAATTGTACTTTGAAGTTATATTGGTTAGATTTGAGCCGTCCGGAGGTCATTTCACCCGAGGAGTCCATTTTAGAGTATCCGTTTTTCTTCTTTGAGGTAAGTATCTTGCCTAACATTGTGGAGGGGAACTACCCTTAGGATTTGAGTCTTCTATGTTGGTTGTAGTCCGAGTACGTGCTCGGACTTATGTTGTGGAAATTGGCCTTTTAGGTTTCCTACGTTCTTGTATTCATTGATTATGTAGTTGCACTGGTATGATCACGTTCCTTAATTACTAGTTTCACCTTTACCTACTTAATTAGATTCAATTGCTTCATGATTCACTCTTATTGTTTACTCGATTCATATGTGACTTAAATTGAAACTTATATTTCCTGCAATTGCCATGTTATCTTTTCCCTAACGACTTATCTCTATTTGAAGATTTGTAGTTGTTCCCTTTTGTAAATGCCCTCCCTTAATTGAGTTTATGGTGATCTTCTCACTTCTACCTTTAGTTGAATTGGTTGTATCTCTCCCGTAATTGTCCAACCTTAAGAGAAGCTTAGGGGTTCTACGCGTTAGTGGACTTGCCCTTAGTTGGAATTATTGGACTCGTGTTAGTTTCTTGTTGTTGAACCGTACATTGTGGGACTATCATTACATGTTATTTTCTTCCTTCGTTATTGTGGTTATTCCTTGTGAACTAGCTTATTTATTTTTGCGATCGAAAGGTCTCGAGTTGATTTATTTACCGTACTTTGTATTATCGTCATTATTGTTGTTGAACTTTTTGTGGTGATGCACGAGGTTTCTTCCATCCGGTTATGATTATTGTGATGCACGAGGTTTTTATCGTGCGGTTGTTGATATGGAGATTTGCACGAGGTTTCTACCGTGCTGTGGTTACTATTGATATTGCACATGCGGCGTGACAATGCGGGATATATGTATGCGGGTTGCGCATGTGGCGAGACAAGGTGGGAATATTATTTTGCGCGTGTGGCGAGACAAGGCGGGCATTCACTTTACTATTGCACACATGACAAGATAAGATGGGTTTTGTAATGACCCGACCGGTCGTTTTGCCTTATCGGACCCTGTTCCCCTAAATGAAACTTCCCATAGCGTCTTATTGTGATTTATGTCTTGCGGGGGCGGGTGATCCGGGATTTGGAAGTGTTTAGAGTGCTATAGGAACACCTGGTTCCTTAAGGTTGGCCTTTAAGGCCAAGTTTGACTTCGGTCAACATTTTGGGTAAACAACCTCGGAATCGAGTTTTGATGGTTCAAGTAGCTTCGTATGAGGATTTCGGACTTGGGCGTATGTCCAGAATGGGTTTTCAATGACCCGGGAGCGTTTCAGCGCTCAATATTGAAATAAGAGTTCCTTAGGCTCCTATTGTGGTTTGGGACGTGTTTTTGAGTTATCGAGGCTTAAACGGAATTCCAGGACTGGGAGTAGCCGTCATGTCATTTATAACTTGCCTGCAAAATTTGGTGTCATTCCGAGTGGTATAGGTCGGTTCGACGTGTTGTTAGCGAAGTTTAGAAAACTTAAAGTTCCTAAGTTTGGTTCTAGGGGTTTCGAGGTGTGATTTTGAGTTTTAGCGTTGTTTTGGGTGTTTCGAAAGCTCGAGCGAGTCTGTACTATGATTTGGGACTTGCTGGTATATTTGGAGGGTGGCTCGGGTGGGCCTAGGTGCCTCCCGGATACCACACGAGGCCAAAAACCAGTTGAAATAGCTGCTGGTGCACCTGTTCTGGTGTGACCGCAGGTGCGGTTGCCCAGTCGCAGGTGCGGGACCGCTCCTGCGGTCCTAGCCTCGCAAGTGCGACCCCCAGTAGGCAACCCATTCCTCGCAGGTGCCGACAAAGTTCCACAGGAGCGGAGCCACAGGTGCGGTCTCCCCTCCGCAGATGCAGGCCCAGGCTTCCTCGTCTATTTCTGCAGGTGTGAGCCTTTGCTTGGAGGTGCGAGACCGCAGGTGCGGTCCTCGAGCCGCAAGTGTGGAACTACTGTCAAGCAGTGTGTTTCTTAAATACGGGATTCTTTATTATTTCTTCATTTCTTCCTCGATTAGAACACCTTGAGAGCTTGGGAAAAGGGCTCAACGACACAACCACTGAAAGGTAAGTAGATTCTATCCTAGAGTTAGTTAATGCATGCATTCTTAGTGGAATTTAACTACTTAATTAGTGAAAATTTAGGAATTTGGGTAGTAACCTAGGGCCTTCGAGAATTTAGAAAATTACCCGTGAATTGGCTATGAAATCATTCAAAAATCGTATATTAATGATTCTTAGGCTATGGGTGAGTGTTTCCTTCGATAATTTTTGGAACCTGAGCATGCGGGCCCAGGGTTGGATTTTAGGATTTCTTCAAGAATGATGAATTTGACTTAGTAGTAGGAGAATTTACATACTTTGAGCATAAATTGATGAATTTGTATAACATTTGGCTAGTTTCGAGTCCTCCGATATAGAGTTCGGAGTTTCAGGCGCGTTCTTGGTCCGGGGAGTAGATTCGACACGAGGTGAGTCTCCTTTCTAACCTTGTTAGAGGGAACTTCCCCCCTAGGTGATTTAAATGTTATATGTGATAATTTTGGGGGCTACGTACATACAAAGTGACGAGAGTCTGTACATAGCGGCTATTATTGTTATGTCCGGGTAGTTAGGCCTACACCATGCCTTATGTTTTCCTTGAAATGAACTATATGCTTAGTGAATTAATGTTACATGCAGCTTGTTTCCCTGAGATCATGGAATTAAATTATTTTAAGGATTTGATCACGAAGAATAATTTATAAAGAACAATTGTGTGTGCATGTGACCGCTTCGCAATTTACATCCGCGAGCGGAGTGTTATTTCCCCCAATCTCATGGGAGCAGGCCGTATGCCACGGCGAGATTGAAAGATATATATTATGGTTCGGGCCATTCGACCCTCGGCAGTGCACAAATATGATCATTATGTTGGCTCAGGCCGGTTGTCCTTATCCTGTATGCGCATGTTAAATTGTTAAGAATTCTTTTTATGGATTTTGAGTGTTCAGATATACTTTTTTAAGGAAAGAAAAGAATAATGAAGTAGAAATTGTATATTTACTTCTAGTATTTATTTGAATTACTGTTATTTTAAATGTTTACTGCTTTTATCATCCTTGTATGTCCGTTACTGATATGACTTTTGTACCTTAGCGAGTGTCAAGTCGACTTCTCGTCACTACCTCTTCGAGTTTAGGCGAGATACTCACTGGGTACATATTTGTTTATGTACTCATACTGCAGTTTTGTACTTAATTGTACAGGTTTTGAGACTGGTGCATATGGTTATCAGACCGGAGCTCGATTCTGATCTTAGTTGGACCCGACTTCACGGTGAGCTGCTTCTCCTGACGATCCTCGGCAACACCATGGAGTTTTCTTTTGCTTATTTCCCATCTATTCCTTTCAGACAGTGGGACTGTATATTCTGTTAGTATGCCCGTAGGACTTGTGACACTAGTTCCTGGCACACACGTAGTTGTTATTTTTGTTTGCGGGTCTGTATATATATATTGGCTCACTCCTCTTTATGAATGCTTTTGGTAAAAAAAATGGCTTAATATCTTTTTCAATTAATGTTTTGAACTTTAAACTTGGCACGTGTTGGGATGTTCAATTAAGTGTGGGGAAAAATCCTTAGTAATTTAAGTGTGTGCTTGCCTAACCCCGGTGTTGGGTGCCATCACGACCTGAGTTTGTATATTGGGTCATGACAACATGGTATCAGAGCACTAGGTTCACGTAGGTCTCACAAGTCACGGGCAAACCTAGTAGAGTCTTACGGATCGGTATGGAGATGTCTGTACTTATCTTAGGGAGGCTATATGGTGTTAGGAAAACCTCTCCTTATTTTTATTCTATCGTGCAGTCAATGTCTTACTAAATATCATTCTTCTATTCTCTCACAGATGGTGAGGACGCGTGCATCCGATGTTCCAGACCAGGAAGGGGCCGCTACACCCGTTGTTCGAGGCCGTGGCAGAGGCCGGGGGAGGGCACCGTCCTGAGGTAGGGGACAAGGGCGTCCCCGAGCTATTCCAGTCATACCACCACCAGAGGACCCTACTACAGAAGAGCAGGGTGAGGTTCCCCCAGCAGGTTCTACTCTAGTGGATTTTATGACGGCGCCATGTCCCAGGCCGGTTTATTTCCGGCAGATCCTGCCACATCTCAGGCGGGAGGGGGGACCAGACTCGCACCGCCCAGGCTGCAGGTCAGGCATAAGCATTACATCATACCCCGGGTACACTGCCCGTGGGTGGGGCCCAGCCTGTAGCAGCAGCACCTGAGCCCAGGCCAGCTGCGGATGGAGATCTGCCGAAGTTATTGGATAGATGGACTCGGTTGCACCCTCCAGTCTTTGGGGGTGAGCAGGGCGAGGATGCCCAGGATTTTGTTGACAGGTGCAGGGATAGCTGCACAATATGAGGATATTAGAGTCCCATGGAGTGGGCTTCACTACCTTCCAGCTAGAGGGCAGAGCTCGCAGATGGTGGCAGTCCTATATTCTCTGTAGGCCAGCAGATTCTCCTCCCATTACTTGGGAGCAGTTCACTCAGATGTTTCTACACAGGTGTATCCCACCCTCTGAGAGGGAAGAGCTGCGATATTAGTTCGAGTAGCTGGAGCAGGGACAGATGTCAGTGACAAATTATGGGGTTAGATTCTCAGAGTTGTCTCGCCACGCACTTATGATATTGCCTACTGATGCTGAGAGGGTGCAGAGATTTGTAGCAGGGATGCACTCTAGTATTGGGGCCAACATGGCCCGAGAGGTGGAGATGGGGACTCCCTATCAGCTGGTGGTCGAGATAGCTCGTCGGATTGAGGGTTATCCGTCGATAGGCAGAGAGCAGGGTCAGCAGGACAAGAGAGCCAGATTCTCCATGGATTTCAGAGGTTCCCCAGTTAGGGGCAGAGGTCAGATCAGTAGAGGCCAGCCCAGCAGGCCTCCATATTCAGCACCCCCACCACCTCCCCAAGGTGTTCCAGTGAGGGCTCATTTCAGTGCCATGCCAGAGCGTTCCTACCGCCCTCCAGCCATTCAGAGTTCACCCAGTTGTTATTCCAGTTATCTGAGATTCCCCAGTCCCTACTTCAGAGTTATGCCAGAGAGTACACATCGTTCTCCGGCCATTCAGGGTTCCTCTTTGGGGAAGCGGGCTATGATACCCGGAGGTTGTATGAGTGTAGGGATCCAGGTCATATGAAGAGGCATTATCCCAGGCTTCAGGGCAAAGTGGTGTAGCAGGATTATCAGCCTATGGGTCCAGCACCAGCTGTCGGGCCACCTAGACGTGGGGGACAAGTCGGCAGGGGTCGTCCTATAGGTGGAGTCCAGTCAAGGGGAGGTCAGCCAGCTCCTGTTCATTCTGGCGGGGCTCAATCTTCCGGTGCTCCAGCTAGATTCTACGCTATCCCAGCCAGATCAGATGCGGTGGCGTCAGACGCCGTGATCACAGGTATTATAACAGTATGTGGTAGAGAGGTATCGATGTTGTTTGATCCAGGATCCACTTATTCCTATGTTTCGGTCTTATTTGCTCATTTACTGGATGTCCCTCGTGAGCCCTTGGGTTCTCCTATTTATGTGTCCACTCCCGTGCATGATTCTGTGGTTGTAGACCGGATTTATCGGTCATGTGTGATTTCATTTTGTGGGTTCGAGACTTGGACGGATCTCTTATTGCTCGACTTGGTTGATTTCGAGATTATTTTAGGCATGGATTGGCTATATCCTTATCATGTCGTGCTAGATTGCCATGCCAAGACAGTTACTTTAGCCATGCCATAGTCGCCTAGGCTAGAGTGGAGAGGTTCCTCAGTTAGTGCGGCCAGCTGGGTTATTTCATTCCTAAAGGCTCGACACATGGTCGAGAAGGGTTGTCTGGCCTACCTCGCTTATGTTTGGGACACCACCTCCCAGTCTCTGACGATTGATTCAGTGCTAGTTGTTTGAGAGTTTGCCGATGTATTTCCTTCAGACGTTCCGGGCATGCCTCCGGATCGTGATATTGATTTCTGCATTGATTTAGCTCCAGGCACCCAGCCTATATCTATTCCTCCGTACCGTATGGCTCCGAAAGTGTTGAAGGAGTTGAAGGAGCAGCTTGAGGAGTTGTTATCTAAGGGGTTCATCAGACTGAGTGTATCGCTGTGGGGTGCTCCAGTTCTATTCGTGAAGAAGAAGGATGGGTCCATGCGGATGTGTATTGATTACCGCCAGTTGAACAAGGTTACCATTAAGACCAAGTATCCTTTGCCGCGCATCGATGATTTGTTTGACCAGTTTCAGAGTGCTCATGTGTTTTCTAAGATTGATTTGAGATCGGGGATTCGGGCTTCAGATGTTCCGAAGACTGCTTTTCGTACGAGATATGGCCATTATGAGTTCCCGGGGATGTCCTTTGGCTTGACTAATGCCCCAGCAACATTCATGGACTTGATGAATAGGGTGTTCAGGCCGTATATTGATTCCTTTGTCATTTTCTTCATTGATGATATCTTGATTTACTCACGTAACCTGGGGGAGCACGAGCAGTATTTGAGAGTTGTGCTCCAAACTTTGCGAGAACAGAAGCTATATGCTAAGTTCTCCAAGTGTGAGTTCTGGTTGGATTCCGTGGCATTCTTGGGGCATGTGGTATCCGGAGAGGGTATCAATATTGATCCTCATAAGATCGAGGCAGTTCAGAGTTGGTCGCGTCCTACTTCAGCTACAAAGATCAGGAGATTTTTGGGCCTAGCAGGCTATTATCGCCGATTTATGGAGGGGTTATCTTCTATTGTAGCTCCATTGATTAGATTGACTCAGAAGAATGCGCCATTCCGATGGTCTGACAAGTATGAGGCGAGCTTTCAGAAGCTCAAGACAACATTAACCTCAGCACCGGTTCTAGTATTGCCTTCCGGTTCTGGGATGTATATAGTATATTGCGACGCTTCACGCGTTGGCTTGGGGTGTGTATTGGTGCAGGAGAGGAGAGTTATTGCTTATGCTTCGCGCCAACTGAAGGTTCATGAGAAGAATTATCTGGTGCCTGATTTGGAGTTGGCGGCGATTGTTCATGCTCTTAAGATTTGGAGGCACTAATTGTATAGAGTATCATGTGAGGTTTATACAGACCAGCGTAGATTGAAACACTTGTTCAAGCAGAAGGATCTTAATTTGAGGCAGCGCAGATGGCTTGAGATGTTGAAGGATTATGATATCACCATTCTTTATCATTCGGGCAAGGCAAATGTGGTAGAAGATGCTTTGAGCAGGAAGGCGGAGAGTATGGGGAGCTTGGCTTATATTGCAGCATAGGAGAGACCTCTAGCCTTGGACATTCAATCCTTGGCTAATCGCCTGGTGAGATTAGACCTTTCAGAGCCCCGTCGAGTTCTTGCACATGTGGTTGCTTAGTCTTTGTTATTGGGGAAGATTAAGGCTCGGCAGTATGATGATCCGTGTTTGGCTGAGATATGAGAGAAAGTGGTTCAGGGTAGGGCCAAGGAGGTTATTATTGGCGAGGATGGTGTTCTGAGATTTCAGGGCTGCTTATGTGCTCCTAATGTTGATGGCCTGAGGGAGAGGATTCTAGAGGAGGCACACAATTCTCGGTATTCTGTTCATCCTGGTGCTACGAGGATGTATCATGATTTGAAGCAGCATTACTGGTGGAGGCGGATGAACAAGGACATTGTAGAGTATGTGAATAGGTGTCTTAATTGCCAACAGGTGAAGTATGAGCACCAGAGGTCAGGAGGCCTACTTCAGCAGATGCCCATTCCTGAGTGGAAATGGGAGCGCATCACTATGGACTTCGTGGTTGGGTTGCCTCGGACCTTGCGGAAGGTTGACGCGGTTTGGGTCATTGTAGATAGATTGACCAAATCGGTGCATTTCATTCCAGTGGATACTACATATACTTCTGAGAGGTTGGCACAGATCTATATTCGAGAGATAGTCCGGTTGCACGGTGTGCCGGTGTCCATTATATCAGATCGAGGTCCTCAGTTCACCTCACACTTCTGGACGGAATTGCGTAGCAAGATGGGTACCCGGATAGACCTCAACAGAACATTTCACCCTCAGACTGATGGTCAGTCGGAGCGTACAATTCAGATATTGGAGGACATGCTCAGGGGATGTGTGATTGACTTCGGAGGTCAGTGGGACCAGTTCTTGCCTTTGGCCGAGTTTTCTTACAATAATAGTTATCAGTCCAGCATTGAGATGGCACCATTTGAGGCTTTGTATGGTCGGCGATGTCGTTATCCTATCGAGTGGTTTGAGCCTGGCGAGGCTAAGTTATATGGCACCGACCTGGTAAGGGATGCTTTGGAGAAACTGAAGTTGATCCAGGAGAGGCTCCGCACAGCACAGTCCAGACAGAAGAGTTACGTGGATCAGAAGGCGCGTCATGTATCATTTATGGAAGGAGATAAGGTTTTGTAGAAAGTCTCGCCGATGAAGGGTATTATGAGGTTTGGGAAGAAGGTCAAGCTGAGCCCAAGGTTTATAGGTCCCTTCGAGGTGTTGAGGCGAGTTCGGGAGGTTGCTTATGAGCTGGCCTTGCCTCCCAGTTTATGAGGAGTTCATCCAGTTTTTCATGTATCCATGCTCCGAAGGTACCACGCCAACTTCTCTCACGTGGTTTATTTTAGCACTATTCAGTAGGATGAGAGGTTGGGCTACGAGGAGGAGCCAATTGCTATTATTTATAGACAGGACCTCCAGTTGAGGTCCAAGAGAGTTTTTGCCATAAAGGTCCAGTGGAAGGGCCAACCAGTTGAGGAGGCGACCTGGGAGTCCGAGGAGGACATGCGGAGCAGATATCCACACTTATTCAACACTTCAGGTATTATTCTAGACCCGTTCGAAGACAAACGTTTGTTTAAGAGGTGGAGAATGTAATGACCTGACTGGTCGTTTTGCGTTATCGAACCCCGTTGCACTAAATGAAACTTTCCATAGTGGCTTATTGTGATTTATGTCTTGCGGGGGCGGGTGGTCCGGGATTCGGAAGTCTTTAGAGTGCTATAGGAACACCTGGTTCCTTAAGGTTGGCCTATAAGGCCAAGTTTGACTTCGGTCAATATTTTGGGTAAACGACCTCGGAATCAAGTTTTGACGGTTCTGGTAGCTTCGTATGATGATTTCGGACTTGGGCGTATGTCCGGAATGGGTTTTGAATGACCCGAGAGTGTTTCGTCACCCAATATTGAAATAAGAGTTCCTTAGGCTCCTATTGTGGTTTGGGACGTGTTTTTGAGTTATCGAGGTCCGAACGGAATTCGCGACCGGGAGTAGTTCCGTCAGGTAATTTATGACTGACCTGCAAAATTTGGTGTCATTCTGAGTGGTATAGGTCGGTTCGACGCGTTTTTAGCGAAGTCTAGAAAACTTAAAGTTCCTAAGTTTGGTTCTAGGGGTTTTGAGGTGTGGTTTTGATTTTTAGCATTGTTTTGGGTGTTCAGAAGGCTAGAGAGAGTCCGTATTATGATTTGGGACTTGTTGGTATATTTGGACGGGGGCTCGGGTAGTCCTAGGTGCCTCCCGGACACCACACGACGCCAAAAACCAGCTGAAATACCTACTGGTGCACCTATTCAGGTGTGACCGCAGGTGCAGTTTACCAGTCGCAGGTACGGGACCGATCCTGCGGTCCCAGCCTCACAGGTGCGACACCCAATGGGCAGACCATTCCTCGCAGGTGCAGACAAAGTTCCGCAGGAGCGGAGCCGCAGGTGCGGGCCCAGGCTTCCTCGTCCATTTTCGCAGGTGTGAGCCTTTGCTCGCAGGTGCAGACCGTAGGTGCGGTCCTCGAGCCGCAGGTGCGGAACCACTGTCGGGCAGTGTGTTTCTTAAATACGGGATTTTTCATTATTTATTCATTTCTTCCTCCATTAGAACACCTCAAGAGCTTGGGAAAAGGGCTCAACGACCCAACCACTGAGAGGTAAGTAGATTCTATCCTAGAGTTAGTTAATGCATACATTCTTAGTGGAATTTAACTACTTAATTAGTGAAAATTTAGGAATTTGGGTAGTAACCTAGGGCCTTCGAGAATTTAGAAAATTACCCATGAATTGGCTATGAAATCATTCAAAAATCGTATATTAATGATCCTTAGGCTATGGGTGAGTGTTTCCTTCGAAAAATTTTGGAACCCGAGCACGCATGCCCGGGGTTGAATTTTAGGATTTCTTCAAGAATGATGAATTTGACTTAGTAATATGAGAATTTCCATAATTTGAGCATAAATTGATGAATTTGTATAACATTTGGCTAGTTTCGAGTCCTCGGGTGTAGATTTGGAGTTTCGGGCCCGTTCTTGGTCCGGGGAGTAGATTCGACACGAGGTGAGTCTCCTTTCTAACCTTGTAAGGGGGAACTACCCCCTATGTGATTTAAATGCTAAATCTGATAATTTTGGGGGGTACGTACTTACAAAGTGATGAGAGTCCGTACGTAGCGGCTATTATTGTGATGTACGGGTAGTTAGGCCTACACCATGCCTTATGTTTTCCTTGAAATGACCTATATGCTTAGTGAATTAATGTTACATGTGGCTTGTTTCCATGAGATCATGGAATTAAAGTAATTTTAAGGATTTGACCACGAAGAGTAATTTATAAAGAACAAATGTGTGGATTGTGTGTGCATGTGACCGCTTCGCAATTTACATTCCGCGAGCGGAGTGTTATTTCCCCCACTCTCATGGGAGCGGGCCGTACCCACGACGAGATTGAAAGATATATATTATGGTTCGGGCCGTTCGACTCTCGGCAGTGCACATATATGATCATTATGATGGCTCAGGTCGGTTGTCCTTATCATGTATGCGCATGTTAAATTGTTAAGAATTCTTTTTATGGATTTTGAGTGTTCATATATATTTTTTTTAAGGAAAGAAAATAATAATGAAGTAGAAATTGTATATTTACTTCCAGTATTTATTTGAATTACTGTTATTTTAAATGTTTACTGCTTTTATCATCCTTGTATGTCCGTTACTGATTTTATATCTTGCTAATCATTTTGTTGGACCTTAGTGAGTGACAAGTCGACCTCTCATCACTACCTCTTTGAGGTTAGGCGAGATACTCACAGGGTACATATTTGTTTATGTACTCATAGTGCACTTCTGTACTTAATTGTATAGGTTCTGAGGCTGGTGCATCTGGTTATCAGGCCGGAGCTCGATTCTGATCTTATTTGGACCGGACTTCGTGGTGAGCTACTTCTCCTGACGATCCTCGGCAGCACCATGGAGTTTTCTTTTGCTTATTTCCCGTCTATTCCTTTCAGACAGTGGGACTGTATATTATATCTCTTGTATATTCTGTAGGTATGCCCGTAGGACTTGTGACACTAGTTCCTGGCACACACGTAGTTGTTATTTTGGTTTACGATTCTATATATATATTGGCTCACTCCTCTTTATGACTACTTTTGGTATAAAAAAATTAATATCTTTTTCAATTAATTTTTTGAACTTTAAACTTGGCACGTGTTGGGATGTTTAATTAAGTATGGGGAAAAATCCTTAGTAATTTAAGTGTGGGCTTGCCTAACCCCGGTGTTGGGCGTCATCACGACCTGAGTTTGTATTTTGGGTCGTGACAGGTTGTGTCAGGGATTTATTTGTGATGAGTTGGGTTGGCCTGAGGACATTCTTGTTGTTGATTTGTGTAGTGGTACACTTACTTGTGTTAGCTTATTCTTGTGAAAGTTGAGAAGAAACATTCTACCTTTTGTCTGTTCCTTTTCTTATGCTTACTAGCTAGATTGAATTATGTTAGGACACTTGCAAAAGCATACACATAGTTCAGCACTCTCATCAGATTAAGGGACTTCCTTGTTATTGAGTATAGATACCCTGGTTTACTTGCCTTATATATGAGAATTATTCTATTTGGCACGAGTCGTCCGTGTAGTTATTAGCTGAGATTAGGGCATAGGGTGCCAAAAGTTAGGGTTCAGATATTGAGACCTGTGAGTTGTGATTAGCCCGAGGTTCGGTACCTCGTGGAGTTTATTTACTAAACCCAATGTGAAAACGGTCGTCGTTGTTGAGTTATTACTTGTCCTTTTCTGTATCTATGATACCCTATGATTATTTCCGTTCATCCCCCTGTGTTATTATTTGGGTATTCTACCGGTACTTACTGTCTTCTTTTCTTATTACAATTACTGTATAGTTAGCCACATCGCGTAGTCTTTATGTAGATATCATACTCTATTGTTTCTAAACTTATACTTGTTCAGGTTATATAGTCCAGTAGGTGTCTTGATTGTTTCTCGTCACTACTCTACTGAGGTTAGTCTTGATACTTGCTGGGTACCGCTGTTGTGTACTCATACTACACTTCTGCATATTTTTGTACAGATCCAGGTATTGCGTAGGCGGTTGATCGGTAGCTAGCAGCGCATATTACTGTTGGGGAGACTGAAGGTAAACCTGCTGCAGTGTTTTTCGGCTTCGAAGTCACCGTCCTATTTCTGCTCTTACACTGTTTTTTTTATTTACTTCATAACAGTTGTATTTAGAAGTTGTAGTAAACTCTAATAGAGCTTATGACTTGTATTACCGGTTTTGGGGAAATTGTAATTTGTATAGAGTATTTCATTTCAGAAATTATAGATATTTTTTTTGTCGTTATTTTGTGATTGTTAGGCTTACCTAATCCTTAAGAGTAGGTACCATTATGATACCCAACGAAAGGAAATTTTGGGTCGTGACACACATCCTCTTGAAAATGCGATCACTCCTCTTGATTCAAGAATTCAAACCAGATTAAAGACAAGAAGCTCGCTTGCCTTCTTAGCTTTTCTCTCTAAAATTAAGCCCAAGAATATTAAGGACGTATTAAAAGATGCTGATTAGATTACAGCTATGCAAGAAAAACTCCATCAATTTGAGAGGAACATCGTATGGAACCTAGTTCCACGACCTGCTGATAGAACTGTTATAGGAACCAGGTGGGTATTCAGAAACAAAATTGATGATTATGGAAACACAACCAGAAACAAGGCAAGGCTGGTAATTCAAGGTTACAATCAGGAAGAAGGGATTGACTATAATGAAACTTTTGCTTCAGTTGCTCGAATGGAAGCAATCAGGATCCTCATTGCCTTTGTGTCTCATATGGAATTCAAATTGTTCCAAATGGATGTCAAAAGTGCATTTTTGAATGGCTTTCTAAAAAAAGAAGTCTTTGTCAAGCAACATCCTGGATTTGAGAATCATGAACATCCTAAGCATGTTTTTAAACTTGACAAGGCACTATATGGGCTAAGCATGCTCATCGTGCTTTGTATGAAAGATTGTCCAAATTTCTTCTAGAAAATGGCCTTACAAGAGGAAAAATTGACAACACCTTATTTCTAAAGAAACGAGGGAGGAACCTGCTCATTGTGCAATTCCATGTTGATGACATCATCTTCGGAGCAACAAATTATTCATTGTGTGAGGAATTTGCAAAACTCATGGGAAGTGAGTTTGAGATGAGTATGATGGGCGAATTAAATTTCTTCTTGGGACTGCAAGTAAAGCAAACTACTAAGGGGACAATGATAAGTCAGAAGAAGTACATCAATGAGCTTCTGAAGAGATTTGATATGGAAGGATCGAAGATCATTGATACTCCCATTGCCACTGCTACTCGTCTGGACATGGATGAACATGGTTCTCCTGTGAATGAAACTATGTATAGAGGTATCATAGGGTCACTTCTGTATCTCACAGCAAGCAAATCAGATATTGTTTTCAATATGGGACTTTGTGCCAGGTTTCAGTCTAATCCAAAGGAATCGCATCTGAAGGCTGCCAAAAGAATCCTAAAGTATTTCAAAGGCACACAACACCTGGTTCTCTACTATCCCTCAGGTGACAACTTTGATTTAATCGGATATGTTGATGCATATTATACTTGATATTTGGTGGATAGGGAAAGGACTTTTGGTATGGCACATTTTCTGGGATCATGTCTGATATCATGAGGTGTAAGAAAGCAAAAATCAGTGGCTCTTTCAATTCCTGAAGCTGAATATATGACAGTTGCCTCCTGCTGTGCTCAATTTCTATGGATCAAGCAGCAGCAGGAATATTTTGGTGTATTCTCTGACTGTGTGTCCTTACTATGTGACAACACCAGTGATCTCAACATGGCCAAGAATCCATTTCAACATAAGAGAACAAAGCACATTGATGTGAGACACCATTTCCTCAGAGATAATGTTGAAAAATGGCTCATCTGCATGAAATTTTTCAACATAGAAGATCAAATTGCAGACATCTTTACCAAAGCACTGAGCAGAAAGCACTTTGAAAGGAACCACTTGGAACTAGGGTTGATAAAATCAAGCTGAGGACATGGTCCCTCAATGATTGGCTATGAAAGAATTGAGCAGGTAAAGTGGACAAAAAGTGTTTTTTGCCTAAGTCTAACTCATCTTTATACCATTGCAGGTAAGACATACATGACGATTACAGAGGAAACAAGTAGCTAATATATTGCATTTCAGTCAAAAGGATGAATTTCACATCGTAAAAACAATTTGTCAGGGAACCTGGTTCCTTTGACACATGTAGTAGTTTCTATGTGCTCTCATCCATATATTTTAACTGCTAGAATGGTGCCATGTCATTAAAATGTTAGTCCTATCTTTTCTCTCTCATTTGGAACTCAAGCATCCTACTCGTCTACTGAAATTGGTACTCATTGCTAACCAGTCCCACACTCCTCTTAAATAACCTCTCACACTGTCATTATCCTAAATGTTAACATCAAAGCCAAAAATCCCCTTTTTCTCTTCAAACCAAACACTCTCTTTCTTCATCAAATTCTCACTACCCTACACCATGTCTGAAAATCTGGAAACTCCAAGCATCGTCCTCACTGTGGCTTCATCCATTGAAACCCTAGTGTTAGAGCCTACCATCCCTACACCATCCAGTCAAACCCTCAACCAGATTCAAAACCACCTACTGGTTCCTCTCCAACACAGTCAAGCACTGGTTCTCATCGGAGTCGCAAAATCTCGTCTCTCAAGAAATTTGTGGCAGCAACCTCTACTTTTGCCTCGTCGGAGAAAATGGCAGCAGCAGATACAGTGTAGAAGAAGAAAATCAGGAAATTTCTAGTCGACCAGTGGAAAGAAGTTCTGAGATGCAAGGTGTGGGTTGTAACAATGATGAATCGGCACAAAATACCCCTGCCCTCGATCTGGATACTGCTGACTCTAGAGGTAATGTTCTTCCTACTTTTAAGTTTACCATGGAGTTACAAGAACAAGAGGCCATAGAAAATATGTTGTCAATAGCTGCTGAGGGAAGTGTTATTAAGGGTAGTGAAGGTGTGTCGGAAGCCAATGGGTCTCAGGGGGAAGGAAATAGTACACTAGTGGAGAGTAGGGAACTGGTGCCTGTTGAACCATTAGCATCGGACAGTACCACTAGGGCACCAATTGAGGGACCTGATCCCTCCACTCAAGAGGATCCCTCTGCTTCTACTTGGGATAAAACCCTTGGTTCTTCACAAGAACCCCAGGTCAGTATTGATCCTGCTCCCTCTCTTCACTTCTACGATGAGCCATTGTCCATAGTTATTCCTGAAATGAGATCTTTATCTGAGGAGGAGAATGAGGACAGTGAAGATGATTATGATAATATGGCCATTGCAAGTTTCATCAGGCCTAGGAGTAGACAGGCTACTCCTCAATATCTAACTCCTAAGAGACCTACCACTAGGTTGCAAAACAAAGAGGCTCTTGAGTCTGTTCTTAGGAAAAGCAAAGAAGAATAAAAGAGAAGAAAATTGTAAAGGATGGAAAGACTGTAAATGAGAAGGTAGTGCCTGCTCTAGTTGTTAATGTTGATGATGAGGTGGATGAGGAACATGGTTCCTGAGCTCGTAAGTTTTCACAAAAGCATACTATCCAAAGTCCAAGAAATAATCATCTATGAGTAAGGAAAGTTTGTACCATGTTGAAGGTGAAAAATATGGTGAAAAGGTAGTTGAGGAATCTAGAGAGAAGGGGACAGAAGAACCGGTTGAAAAGTGTCTGAGAAAAAGGTGTTTGAGAAATCTGCTAAGAAAAGAAAGAGTGATAGAAAATTAGTGAAAAGGAAGGCTAATGCCAGTGAGGAACCTGGTTCCTCCAAGAAGACCAAGGTTAGTGATACCCAGGATGCTGGCAAGGAAAAATTGAGAAACCAAAAGGTGATGTGGGGCCATACATTTTCCCCTGATATTCTGGATATGTCCAGAATGCGCCAATTGGTGGAGATCTGTGAATTCCAACAGTGGACACGCATGTTCACAAGTGACAATCCGAAGGTCTATGAGGCAAAAGTGCGTAGTTTCTATGCGACTTCTTCACAGTTGAGGATGATAACATTTGTCTGGTAGTGAATAGTGTTGATTTTGTGCTGGACATTGCTATATTGGGAGCCATTTTGGGCGTGCCTACTGATTGGATGTCCTCCATTGACGGGGTTTGCTCTACAAATTTTAGAAACTCCGTTGTAAAGGATAAGGCAGTGCAGTAAGGGGAACATGTACACAAGAAGGCCCTTCTTTCAGTGTACCAACTGCTATTTGAAATGGTGAACAAAGTTCTTCTCCCACGTGCTGAAAGACGCTCCATTACATCACGAGCAGACTTGGTTCTCATGGGAGCACTGGATCACTACACCACTATAAACCTGCCTGGTCTTATGATAGAACACATGAAGAAAGTGGCAGAGTTCAAGGATGGTAATCATGGGTTTCCTTATGGGTTTCTCCTCGCTAAAGTGTTTGAATTTTTCAAGGTTCCTTTGGGACAGGCTAAAGTAGGAACTCGCAAGCAATCTTTCTCCAAAACCACCATTGAAGGGTGTGAGTGCGTTGATAGGAGTGAATGGGTTGGCAGTTTGACCATTTCTCAAATTATCAACGCTAAAAATAGTGCCACTGAAGAAATACGGAAGTTGAAGGCTCGGAATACCATTCTTGAAGGTTAGCTCAGTCAGGCCTAGGAGGCAGTTGGTTCCAATAGTGCCCAAAGCACAGAGGTTGCCCACCTGACTAAGGAAAATGCTTCTCTTAGGAAATAGGTTGAGGACCTGAAGGAAAGGTTGCTAAACGAGCAAGGGTCTGCAAATGCTTGCATGGACATCCTTCTTAGAACCTTTGCCTCTTCCTCAGCCTCCATTGCTCCCCCTTCTAATGCTCCTTAATGGTCGTCCTGATCCCATTGTCTAGTTCTTATTGTCTGCCCTCTATTTCCTTTTATTATGTTCAGTGATGTTTATGGATGGTACCTCTTTGTTGTTTTTATTTTGTGGATAATGTGGCAACAATGGAACTGCTCCCTGTTTTATTTCCAAAAACTTAATGATATTTCGTCCTTTTGGTTGTGCATATCTTGCTCCTTTACTATGTTCTCTATTATGTTGTGTGCACATGTGCGGAATTAGTTAACTAAGCTAGACTTCTTTTTGCTTATTGCTTGCTATTAATCTTTTTATGATGCCAAAAGGGAAAGTTTAAATTGGAGGGGAACAAGATGGGGAACAACATATTTAGGGGGAATTCTGGTTCTTAGGGGGAACCTCAATTATAAGTTTGTCATAATCAAAAAGGGAGAAATTGATAAGATATATGCATTTTTGTTGTGTTTTGATGATATAATAAACTTAATGATAAGAACTAGATAAGGAACCTGATACACATTCCCAAGTACATGAGAAGAACAAGTTTCAAGTTGGAGACATAAATCAAATCTTCAAAAGTCAAAGAAACAACAAGGGGAACAGATGGATACCAGTTCCCCTGGGGACTGTACCAGTCAATTTCCCAACAGCTATAAAGTTGCTTCCTGCACACGCAACAGTGCAAAATAGTGCAGCAGTCAACTTCATTGGGAATACTCCCGCATCAAACATGCTTGCATCATTCAAGTGATGCCACCAATGTTATATTAACATTAAACCAAAGGCAAAACATTACTTGAACATTAAAGAATCTATCAAGCACTCTCTCAAACTTGTGCATCAATACAGCAATCGATTCTCAAGTGCTTCAAGAACAAAGAACAACATAACAAGGGCTAGTTCCTTACATTGAGTTATTACATGTCCTTAGTTGTGTTGCACCTTTTTAAAGTTCTTTACTTGTAATTCCTACTTAGCTTAGTTAGAAACAATTATGTATGAAACTTTTGTTAAATCATAAACTATGTGGTGGTGTCTTGTCTAGAGTTAGTAGAGTTGTATGTTTTTGTAATAGAGTTTAATATAAAGTGGCTTGTAATAGGGTTGTTACAAGTTAGTGAGAGATTAAGAGGTTAATTCCTAGGTTACAATAGGTTGTAATCTAAAGTTTGCTCAGTAGTGAAGTTGAAATCCTACAAGGATAGGTCGTGATTTTTAATCCTGTGAGTTAGGAGTTTTCCACGTAAAATTTCATTGTGTCATTTACTTATTGTTGTGTGCGTGAGTTCTGTAGAAACTAATAGAGAATCTGATTCTCTACATAGTTTGGTGAACCCCTAGTTTCTATCATATATGTACAATATTTCATATATCCCAGACGAGGTACTTTTTGGGCAACAAGAACTAAGTCAAATCCTGATTCCTCTGCATTGGTCTGAACCATTTTGTGGGAATTGTGAAGCTGATGGAAACTACTGCAAGTTGAAATCAAATGGTTCAGGTAGTGAAACCGAATGCGTTGACAGACCAGGAGAGCCTAGCAAAGGTACTAATACTATCTTTAGAGTTGACTTTCCCTTTTCAGGCGTTGACAGACCGACTGCAAGTTGAAATCTTGTGTGTGTCTGTTCGTGAGGTTGTTCTCTCAATATTTTGTATTATCTTTTATATAGTGGATTGTTCATCTCCTCTGTGAGCGTAGGCTAATTGACCGACAATGTTGAATGTTTGTGTCTCTTTTGATATATTTCTTTTTTGTTCCTTGATTTATCGTTGTTCAAGGTTTGCTTAGTTAGCTTCCACATGAAATCTGATTATTATCGTTGTTCAAGGTTTGCTTAGTTAGCTTCCTCATGAAATCTGATTATTTCGATCGTAAACACTTTCTTTATAATAATTACAAGCAAATAATGCTATCATCCTCATTTTACAGGCCGTCAAAGGAAGTCATTGTCGTAAGTGTACTGGATAGTTTGTCTGCCTTTGTAGCAGTCTACGGACTTGTCAAATCGAAAATAAAGAAAGAGGATCAAAAAAGGATTGAGAGGTTTTGGAGGATTATAAAGCTCTCAGACCTACAAGATACAGTTATGCAGATATCAAAAAGATACAGTTATACCGATATCAAAAAGATTACAAAACAATTCAAGTATAAACTAGGTCAGGGAGGTTATGGGAAAGTATACACAGGGAAGCTGACCAATGAAATTCTTGATGCGGTTAAGGTCCTTAACAATTTCAAGGGCGATGGTGACGACTTCATCAATGAAGTGGGCAGCATAGGTAGAATTCACCATGTCAATGTTGTGTGCTTAGTTGGATACTGTGCTAATGGATATAGATGAGCTCTTGTATATGAATATTTACCAAACGATACGCTTCAAAAGATCATATCATCAAGGAATGGAAATGCGTCACTAGGTTGGGAGAAGATGCAACAAATAGCTGTAGGAATCGCCAAAGGGATCGAGTATTTGCATCAAGGGTGCAATCAAAGAATTGTACATTTTGATATTAAGCCTCAGAATATCTTCCTAGACCAAGATTTCAATCAAAAGTTGCAGATTTTGGGCTGGAAAAGTTGTGTTCCAAGGAACAAAGTGTTGTATCAATGACTGCTGCTTGGGGCACTATTGGCTATATTGCCCCTGAAGTGTTCTCCGGGAACTATGGAAATGTGTCATAAAAAGCAGATATTTATAGTTTCGATATGTTGTTGCTTGATATGATTGGTGTATTGGTGAAAAAAAGATTTCACACGTGAGCTGACAAAGCATGATATGTGAAATAATGGTGAAGTGACAACTGGCATATTTCATTAATGAAATTAAGAGTGCAAGGAAGATGCGGAGTAAACACCCACGGGACAATAAAGAACAGATGACGAGCCTAAACAGTTATTGAAGAGGCGCGAGCGGAATGAATCAAGGCCGAAAAGAGGGAAGATTCATGAACCAGCAGTATATAAGGAAAAGGAATCGAAGTCATTACAAGGCATTTATAGCTACGAATATGTCAGTTATGATTATCAGCTATAACGAGCAATTAATATCATTAATGCTCATAATGAATTCATCATAAATAGTGAGAAACGTTACAATTAGATACTCCTATATAAGGATATAGAATCTCACTTGTAAAGATAAGTTCCAAGCACTATTGAAATATACTTACGTTTTCTTGCTTCATATAAGTCTTCACGTAATTTGGGGGATAGATTATCATTCCATTCCTTATTTCTTTTTTGCTAAATTCACATTGCTATTTTTATTTCTTTATTTTTCAAGTGGATTGTTGAGGAAGTAAGGTATTATTTGGTTATCAGTAGCCCGATTTCTTTTAAATATAAGCTTTGACTAAAATCTTATTTTTTTAGTTAAACAAATTGGTTTCGTTGCCGGAACTCTGATAATCTTTTTACTTTCCAAATCCCTCTTTCTCACAACCAAATTATGTCAACTGGTAATAACAATAACCAACTGAACCATCAAAAGGGAACACCACCACATCGCTCTCCAACAGAATCCCCTCGCCAGTCCCGAGAAGGATCACCTTAGAGATCCACGTCACACGCTAATGATCAACAAGGGGATGAACAAACGATAGAACAAGACATTTTAAAGCAGTTGATTATGGAACACGTGAATAATGCTCTTCAGGACTTTGTTAGGGGGTTGCCTAACGCGCCGCAAACCCCTCCATCAACCTACAACGACTTTAGAAAACCCATGCTCGGGCACGATATTTCTAGGAGTGGAGGAGTTCCTAATGAATCCCGTGATGGGAGGTCATGTACGCCTAATAATTCAGATTTACAAAGTTTGGTTCTAACTTTGTAGAAACAGTTTAAAGAGCAGAATGATAAGTATTCACAGCAACCTTGGAAGCCGAGTGCGGCTCCTCTGCCAATTCCTAAAAATTTCAAAATGCCTGATATTCAAAAATATGATGGAACAATTGACCAACGAGATCATGTAACTGTGTTTACAACTGGCGTAAAGGGCAATGATTTAACCAAGCAGAAAATTAAATCAGTTTTGGTCAAAACATTTGGAGAAACACTGTAAAAGGGTGTGAGCCAGAAGACGAGCATACATGTGTAGATACGGCCCCAAAATAACCACTACGTGTGTGCCAGGAACTAGTGTCACGAGTATCACGGGCATACTAACTGGATATACAAAAGGTAAAATATACAATCCCACTGTCTGAAAAAAATAGACGGGAACATAAGCAAAAGAAACTCCATGGTGCTGCTGAGGATCGATAGAAGAAGCAGCTCACCGTGAATTCAAGTCCACTACAGTCAATATCTAGCTCCGGTCTGATAACCAGATGTACCAGCCTCTGGACCTGTACAGTCAAGTACAGAAGTGCAGCATGAGTACATAAATAAATGTGTACCCAGTGAATATCCCGTCTAAACTCGAAGGAGTAGTGACAAGAGGTCGACTAGACACTCACTAAGGTCCAACAATATAACATATGACAGGATATGGCGAAAACAATAGGCATCTAAGACAGTAAACAACGGGTGCATGGAAAATAACGTAATCCAGGTAATAACTGAAAAAGAACAGCAAAGTACCATAATCTCCTCTTAACCAATACCTCACAGTCCAGTAATAAGAGAATCAGAACCCAAATGGTCATACACATGCAAGGACAAGACAACCGACCGTAGTCGTAAGGTGGCACATAAGGATTGAGGTCATAAGCTAACCCACGATCGCGAATCATACGTGTGACTCGTGTGCTGACTCGATAATAAGCTAACCCACGGCCGCGCATCATACCTGCGACTCGTGTGCTGACTCGATAATAAGCTGACCCATGGCCGCACATCATACTTGCGGCTCGTGTGCTGACTCGATAATAAGCTGAACCACGGCCTTGCATCATACCTGCGACTCGTGTGCTGACTCGATAACAAGTGCGTATATATGTTCATATGTGTACCAATTCAACGGTGAACTCAATAGGATTGTGCCAATATCATGGTTAATCAAGTGGGATTTAAATCATAATATTTCACGTTTCCATATCACCTCAGCAGTAATATAAAACTCATAACACATACAAAGGTACAAATAGGGCACATAGAGGCATGCTTGTGAATCCTAAGCTACCCGACATAGCAATATAGTCGCCACGTACGGAATCTCGTCACTTGGTACGTACGTGGCCCCCATAACATGAATACAAAGCAATAAGGAACCTATGGGGACATTTTCCCCTTATAAGGTTGGATAGGAGACTCACCTCGTGTCAAATCTACCCCTCGGATCAACGATGCGCCCGAAACTCCGAACTCTACCTTCGAGGACTCGCAATTGGAGTAGGGATAAATTCGTATAAAAAGGCCAAAGTTGGACGATCTGTTGAATCACCACCATCAATTCCTAATGCATAAGCCATACTCTGTACCACTATATGCAGATTAATCTATACGACTAGCCTTGTCAATGTATTGCTAGAATAGCTACATGAATTAGTAATTCTAAGTGCAGTGTAGCACTTGTCCCATTATAAAACCTCTTTCTTGACATATCAGTATATAAGGACAGTGTTTCACCGATCAACAAAAACAAAAACACATACTATTCACATATTCTTTCAAAATTATCATTTGGGCTCATCGTTGATCCTTAAAGATGATCAGAAACAAACCTTTGACCACATATATTAATATATCCTCCTCATAGATATTTGGGTAGGTATATTTCCTGGAACTTATCTTGTAGATGAAAGGTTGTTTAGCACTAGTTATGTTTCTTGGAGGAGGAGGAGATAAAAAGATGAGTGATTGGACTGAAAAGAGCAAAAAAAATTATGTGAATCAGATTCTAAACCAAGCAAAAGATCAATTGTCAAATAAGCAACAAACACCAAGTACCACCTATTGTAATAGATGTAAGAGTCACCATGCTTCTAAATGCAAAAGTTTCCACGTAATTCATTTGTTGGAAGAATTTAAACATTATCCAATACTCAATTAATTAATTAGGTAATATCTTGTTATCTGGTAATTAATCAATTACTTGCATAATTAAGAATTATTTTCACTTACTTAAAATTATACTTAGTTTTAATATACTTTTTATATATACTTTATACATTATACTACTGTAGTCATATGGTACCTTGCGTGGTACTAGTCCATAATTATCTGGTATTATCGCTCGGCCCGTATTTTATCCCTAATTGGCCACTTTCAACAAAATTCATTTTCTTTAATTTGTGTACCCTTTATCCTTTATGACACTAAATTTTTCAGGCAAGTCATAAATGATATAACGGAACTATTCCCGGTCCCAAAATTCCGTTCGGATCTCAATAACATAAAATCACCTTCCAAACTAAATTTCAAACTTAAGAAAATTCTTATTTCTATATTGGGCGCTGGAATGCTCCCGGGTCATCGAAAACCCATTCCGAACATACGCCCAAGTCCGAAATAATCATACGAAGCTACTGGAGCTGTCGGAACTCGATTCCGAGGTCGTTTGCTCAAAATATTGACCGAAGTCAAACTTGGCCAAAAAGGCCAACCTTAAGGAACCAAGTGTTCCTAAAGCACTCTAAACACTTCGAAAACCCGAACCACCCGTCCCCGCAAGTCATAAATCATAAGAAGCTGCTATAGGAAGTCTCGAGGTAGGGGAACGGGGTCCTAATACGCAGAACGACCGGTTGGGTCGTTACAATCTCCCCCTCTTAAACAAACGTTCGTCCTCGAACGGGTCTAGAATCGTACCTGAAGACTGAGCTCCCCCCAGAGTGAACATGAGCTGACTGACCTCCCCCTGACTGGCCTCCCCCTCTACGACGACCCCTATTGCCCTGTCCTCCACCTCTAGGTGGCCGGAATGCTGGTGCTGAACTCATAGGCTGATAACCCTGCTGCACTGACTTACCCCGATACCTAGGACAATCCCTCCTCACATGGCCTAAGTCTCCGCACTCGAAGCATCTCACCTGTGGCATATCCTGATATCCTGAAGAAGAAGAAGAAGAAGAAGAATCCCGAATGGCCGGATGGCGGTGTGATCCCTCTGGCGGGGCACTGAAATAGGAACCGGAGGATCTCTGACGACTGAGGTAACCATGGGATGCACTCTGAATGGCTGGGGGATGGTAGGAGCGCTCTGGCATAGCACTGAACTGAGGCCTCGCTGGGACTCCTCGAGGAGGTAGTGGAGGTGCTGAATATGAATGCCTGCAGGACTGACCGCCCCCAAACTGACCTCTGCCCCTAACTGAAGTATCTCTTAAATCTCCTGAGAATCTGGCCCTCTTGTCCTGCTGACCCTGCTCCCTGCTCCTCACCCGATATCCCTCAATATGTCGGGCTATCTCGATCACAAGCTGGTAGGGGTACCCATCTCCACCTCTCGGGCCATAGAGGTCCTAATGCCTGGATGTAAGCCTGCCACAAACCGCCGCACCATCTCATCATCAATAGGCAATATCATAAGGGCATGGCGGGATAACTCTGAAATCTAGCCTCATAATCAGTCACGGACATCTGCCTCTGCTCTAACCGCTCAAACTGACCCCGGAGCTCCTCCCTCTCAGAAGGTGGAATGTATCTGTCCAGAAATAGCTGAGTGAACTGACTCCAGGTGATAGGAGGAGAATCTGCTGTCCTGCTGAGAATATAAGACTTCCACCACCGGCGTGCTCTGCCCCCTAGCTGAAATGTAGTAAAGTTTACCCCGTGCGACTCTAATATCCTCATATTGTGCAGTCTGTCCCTGCGCCTGTCAATGAAATCCTGGGCATCCTCACCCCGCTCACCCCCGAAGACTGGAGGGCGAAGTCGGGTCCATCTATCTAACATCTTCTGTTGGTCACCCTCTGCAACTGGTCTGGGCTCTGGTGCTTCTACTAAAGGCTGAACCCCACCCACGGACGGTGTACCCGGGGTATGGTGTGCTGCTGCTGCCTGTCCTGCGGCCTGACTGGTAGGGGTCTGGACTCCCCCTCCTGCCTGAGAAGTGGCAGGATCTGCTGGAAGTATGCCAGCCGACATGGTGTCCATGAACCTCATCATACGGCCCATGACCTCCTGAAAGCCTGGCGCCGTCATAAAATCTGCTGGAGCAGGAGCTACTGGAGGCACCTCATCTTGCTCCTCAAAAGTAGGGTCTTCTGGTGGTGCGACTGGTATAGCTCTGGGATGCCCTCGTCCCTTACCTCGGGCAGGTGCCCTACCCTTGCCTCTACCACGACCTCGAGTGGCGCGGGTAGCAGCCTCTCCCGGATCAGGAATATCGGATGCACGCGTCCTCACCATCTGTGAGAGAATAGAAGAACAAGTTTGAGTACATCATCGATTGCACGATAGGATATGAATGAATAGAAGTTTCTTAACATCCTATAGCCTCCTTAATATAAGTACAGACGTCTTCGTACCGATTCGCAAGACTCTACTGGGCATGCCCGTGACTCGTAAGACTTACGTGAACCTAGAGCTCTGATACCACGTTGTCACGACCCAAATCCTAACTCAGGTCGTGATGGAGCCCAACTATGGGGTTAGGCAAGCCACATGAATTTCACTAAGTGTTACCATGTTCAATTGATCATATAACTCAACATTTACCAATTTTAGCATGTTTAAACATGATAGTTAAAGTCATAATTCAGTAGTAAATAGAATAACTATAAAGGGGTGTGATCCAGAAGACGAGCATACATGTGTAGATACGGCCCCAAAATAACCACTACGTGTGTGCCAGGAACTAGTGTCACGAGTATCACGGGCATACTAACTGGATATACAAAAGGTAAAATATACAATCCCATTGTCTGAAAAAAAATAGACGGGAACATAAGCAAAAGAAACTCCATGGTGCTGCTGAGGATTGATAGAAGAAGCAGCTCACCGTGAAGTCAGGTCCGCTACAGTCAATATCTAGCTCCAGTCTAATAACCAGATGAACCAGCCTCCGGGCCTGTACAGTCAAGTACAGAAGTGCAGCATGAGTACATAAATAAATATGTACCTAGTGAATATCCCGTCTAAACTCGAAGGAGTAGTGACTAGAGGTCGACTAGACATTCACTAAGGTCCAACAATATAACATATGACAGGATATGGTGAAAAAAATAGGCATGTAAGACAGTAAACAACGGGTGCATGGGAAATAATGTAATCCAGGTAATAACTGAAAATGAACAGCAAAGTACCATAATCTCCTCTTAACCAATACCTGACAGTCCAGTTATAAGCGAATCAGAACCCAAATGGCCATACACATACAAGGACAAGACAACCGACCGGAGTCGTAAGGTGGCACATAAGGACTAAGGTCATAAGCTAACCCACGATCGTGAATCATACCTGTGACTCGTGTGCTGACTCGATAATAAGCTAACCCATGGCCGCGCATCATACCTACGACTCGTGTGCTGACTCGATAATAAGCTGACCCACGGCCGTGCATCATACCTGCGGCTCGTGTGCTGACTCGATAATAAGCTGAACCACGGCCGCGCATCATACCTGCGACTCGTGTGCTGACTCGATAACAAGTGCGTATATATGTACATATGTGTACCAATTCAGCAGTGAACTCAATAGGACTGTGCCAATATCACGGATAATCAACTGGGATTAAATCATAATGTTTCACGCTTCCATATCACCTCAGCAGTAATATACAACTCATAACACATACAAAGGTACAAATAGGGCACATAGAGGCATGCTTGTGAATCCTAAGCTACCCGACATATCAATATAGTCGCCACGTACGGACTCTCATCACTTGGTACGTACGTGGCCCCCATAACATGAATACAAAGCAATAAGGAACCTATGGGGACATTTACCCCTTATAAGGTTAGAAAGAAGACTCACCTCGTGTCGAATCTACCCCTTGGATCAACGATGCACCTGAAACTCCGAACTCTACCCTCGAGGACTCGCAATTGGAGTAGGGAAAAATTCGTATAAAAATGCCAAAGTTGGACGAGCTAGCTGTTGAATCACCACCATCAATTCCTAATGCATAAGCCATACTCTATACCACTATATGCAAATTAATCTATACGACTAGCATTGTCAATGTATTGCTAGAATAGGTACATAAATTAGTAACTCTAAGTGCAGTGTAGCACTTGTCTCATTATAAAACCTCTTTCTTGACATATCAGTATATCAGGACAGTGTTTCACCGATCAACAAGAACAAAAACACTTACTATTCACATATTCTTTCAAAATTATCATTTGGGCTCATCTTTGATACTTAAAGATGATCAGAAACAAACCTTTCACCACATATATTAATATATCCTCCACAAAAATGTTTGGGTAGGTATATTTCCTGGAACTTATCTTGTAGATGAAAGGTTATTTAGCACTAATTATGTTTCTTGGAGGAGGAGGAGATAAAAAGATGAGTGATTGGACTGAAAAGAGCAAAAAATTTATGTGAATCAAATTCTAAACCAAGCAAAAGAACAATTGTCAGATAAGCAACAAAAACCAAGTACCACATATTGTAATAGATGTAAGAGTCACCATGCTTCTAAATGCAAAAGTTGCCACGTAATTCGTTTTGTTGGGAGAATTTAAACATTATTCAATAATCAATTAATTAATTAGGTAATATCCTGTTATCTGATAATTAATCAATTACTTGCATAATTAAGAATTATTTTCACTTACTTAAAATTATAATTATTTTTAATATACTTTTTATATATATACTTTATATATTATACCACTGTAGTCATATGGTACCTTGCATGGTACTAGTCAATAATTATTGGGTATTGTCGCTCGACCTGTATTTTATCCCAAATTGGCCACTTTCAAAAAAACTCGTTTTCTTTAATTTGTGTACCCTTTATCCTTCATGACACTAAATTTTTCAGGCAAGTCATAAATGACATAACGGAACTATTCCCGGTCCCAAAATTTCGTTCGGATCTCAATAACATAAAATCACGTTCCAAACCAAATTTCAAACTTAAGAAAATTTTTATTTCTATATTAGGCGTCGGAATGCTCCCGGTTCATCGAAAATCCATTCCGAACATACGTCTAAGTCTAAAATCATCATACGAAGCTACTGGAGCTGTCGGAATTCGATTCCGAGGTAGTTTGCGTAGGGGAACAGGGTCCTAATACGCAGAACGACCGGTCGGATCATTTAAGCAGAGATTGTCATACACAGGTGCATGATACCACACAAGTTGAAACATGGTTGGAAATTACACTAAGAGTACATCCTAGTGATATAAAATAGCCATGTTAACTCACAATAAGAAAAAACATCAGATATGACAGGGAAGCATAGATTAGGACAACTATTACTAAAGGGATAATAAATCAAACGAGCCAAAACATGCAAAGGGGCATATTAACAGGGGAACTAGTCATCGTTGATAGAAGAGGTCTTAACACAAATTAAAATACACTACATATGCAAGATTACCATTACAGAGATTCAGAATAGAGTGGAAAAATAAACTCATGTGAGATAGTCATTCAAGTTTTTGGCATAATAGGCTAATTAACTAAAGGTCCAAATTATGCAGATGAACCATATTCAGATAACAGAATTGACAATTTTAAGTAGAACTAAACAATAAAGATGTTCCAAAAAGTGTAAAGGTTGCACAATAGTAGCTCATAACACATGGGCTAAACGGATTTAAGGAAATCTAAATTACTCAAATTAGGCACAAGCATGTTTCAGATCTAGCAACATTACATGAAACTAATGTTAAAGAGACTTAAAAATACTGTAAAGCTAGCAGAATTGCACACAAGAGTAGCCCAGATATATATTAAGCCACGGATTTCAGAAAATAAGAACACATGTAAATCAAAGACACATAGGGATGAAATTGCAAAAGTCAAGTGACTTACCAGTCAAACGAACAACAGTAAAGAGAAAAATTTTTACAAGAACCCAAAATCTCAATGTGTTAAAGTTCCCAAGAGCTTTAGAAGAACTCCAGGCAATGCTCGCACCAAGAGAGAGTTCTAATAATAGAATCTCAGTGGCCTTGGCTTTTAGCCGGCCAAAATAAAGTACAGAACAATAGAATGAGGAAATCACAGGAAAAAAAAGCCCCAAATTTTTAGTGAAATTATGTCGATTAAGGTATTATGTCCTAAAAAGGGAATAGGAAGGGGTTTATATAGCAGTAAAAATTGAACAAACAAACAAGAAAACAAAACAAATCAAACATAGAATAAGGAAAGGTGACATGCAAAAATCAGTTCAAAAATCAATTTAGGAGAGAAATCGGTAACCTTAGTTCAAGAGGGAAAGTGCAAATCAACAGAGATCTCAATGAAAGCGAACTCACATAGCGTGGTATTGAATGTATGTAGATGGAATAATGCTCGAAAATCAAAGATTCGAGCCACTTTGGTTCGATCTCAGAAGATCTTGCTTGCCAAACTTAGGCAAGCACCTAAGTAACACCACAAACGGACAACTAGTACCAAAAGGTTTCAAACATGGTAAGAAAATAATGGTCGAATACCATTATCAGCGGGATTAGGAGAGGGGATTAAGGGGAGGCGACTAGGGTTTCTCATAGAAGAATAGATAGTAAAGATGATTTAGGGGCGGCGGGTTAAAAGGAAATGGTAGGGTTTAGGCGGGTTTGGTTAATTAACTAAAGGGGGGTGAATAAGGGTCGTTGATCTTGAGAGATCAACGGCTGGGATTAAAAACAAATGGGGCGGGTCGCGGAAAGTGGGTACCGATCGGGTTTTGTAAAGGGGTCGTTTGGCTTGGGCTTGGGGTCTATTGGGCTAAGCATATTGGGCCAATTTGGTTCAAAGTTAGTTTAAGAATAGGCTATTATTTAAATACACGAAAATAATTTATAAAAATGCTTAGCAAATAAGTAAAAAATATTATATAAACACTGAAATGCTTAAAAATAGTAACTTTTTATTATAAAAATATAAAATACTATTTTTACACAAATAATATAAATAAAGATCATTTCAATACGAATATAGTATATTACAGCAAAATTGCGCAAATAGCTTATAAAATACAAAATATAATTGGATAAAATTGGGTATCAACAGCTGCCCCTCTTTACCCGGGAATGATTAAATAGTTGTCGGGTAAAGAAAATAATTACCAATTTTGGCCGAATTAGATGAGGGGTGATGTGATTTGAAAAAATGGGGGTCGAACCCTGGTTCCTCAGTTGCCTACATATCCTTTGTGTTACGGGAGTCAGGCCGTGTGTAGTTCTGGATCAAACGGTGAACGGAACCGATGGAATTGTTATAGGAATGGCCGTATGTTTCGGAAAGGGTTCTTTTGGGTAGGGCAATATCAAATGGATTTATGCGAAATCATGAATGTGAATATGAAACGTTACGGATGTATCATAAAGCGAGTATCTGAATGGTCATAGATTAAAAGGCGGGTAATTGATGGTGGTTGGTTACATTGAAACAATTGCAGGATGTGAACGCTATGAACTGAAATCGGAGCGAAGATTGCTCCCATTTGAAGAACGGTTACTTCCTGGATTACCTGCAAAACTTAAAACACGATGCATGCAAGTATATATGGATTATTATGAGAATTTAAACATGATGCAAATTCCATTTGGACCATGAAAGTTGTCTTTGGATGGTGAGGATGATGTCCTTAACTATGACGTCCTGAGCCATGAATCGTGTGATAAGGGATTCGTAGGCTATGAAATGATATCCCCAGGCCATGAGGATGGTGCCTCTAGATTATGATGCCTTTGAATGATTATGTGCACTTTGAGAGATTCTCATGCCATGGAATGGTGTCTTCCGGCTACGAGGATGATGCCTTCAGACTATGACGCCTTTGGACAAAATGGCGATGTTTCCGCCCATGAAATGCAAAGATATGATGTTTGGTCATATGCAAAATGAAACAAAACATGGCTTAGTCTTGTGTAAGATGAAGGCAGTGGTTAGCCCCAGGTGCATAAAGGATAGTGCCAAGTCTTAGATAGCATAATGGAGATAGTATTTAATCTTGGAGAGGCAGTGCTTAGCCTCATGTAAAGAAAGAGACAATGCTTAGTCTCATGCGGGAAAGGCAATTCTTAGCCTTATGTTATTAGGGAGGCAATTCTTAGCCTCATGAAAAGAGGAGACAATGCTTAGTCTCATGCAGGGAAAGGCAGTGCTTAGCCTTATGCAAGAAGGGAGGCAGTGCTTAGCCTCATGTAAAGAAAGAGACAATGCTTAGTCTCATGCAGGGAAAGGCAGTGCTTAGCCTTATGCAAGAACGGAGGCAGTGCTTAGCCTAATACAAAGAGGGAGACTGTGTTTAGTCTTATGCAGGGAAAGGCAGTGCTTAGCCTTATGCAAGAAGGGAGGCAGTGCTTAGCCTCATGCAAAGAGGAAGACAATGCTTAGTCTCATGAAGGGAAAGTCAGTTCTTAGCCTTATACAAGAAGGGAGGCAGTGCTTAGCCTTATGCAAAAAATGAGACAATGCTTAGTCTCATGTGGGGAGGGACAATGCTTAGCCTTATGCAATTAGGGAGGCAATGCTTAGCCTCATGCAGAGGAAGAGACAATGCTTAGTCTCATGCAGGGAAAGGCAGTTCTTAGCCTTATGCAAGAAGGGAGGCAGTGCTTAGCCTCATACAAAGAGGGAGACAATGCTTAGTATCATTCAGGGAAAGGCAGTGCTTAGCCTTATACAAGAAGGGAGGCAGTGCTTAGCCTCATGCAAAGAGGCAGACAATGCTTAGTCTCATGCACAAAAAGGCAGTGTTTAGCCTTATGAAGGAAGGTAGGAAGTTCTTAGCCTCATGCAAGAAAACAATAAGTGATAGTAAAGAATTTCTTAGCTGGAGATGCTTGCCCAAGATAATTTGTTGTCTTGAAGGTAGTGACTTGATGTGTTTGTGGATATTGATCTCTTATTGTGCGTGCATCCAAAGAAATATTGTAAGTTCTGTGGGAGAAGGTTGGTTCGCGCTTTTGTTTTCTTTTTCTATCTTTTCTCCTGTCTTGAGATCCTGTTTGAGTTATCCTGGGTAACATTTGGCTGTTATAGAAATAAAGTTTTCGAAAAATATGCATGCCTTTGATGAATATCATTATTTGAAATATATTAGTATGCAATACCAAGAAATTCAAATGAACTGATGACTGTGACATATTTTAGATACATTGCGACCTCCTTGCTTTAGAATTTAGAGGGTCCTCCTTAACATTCTGTCCCAGTTTAAATGCAACTCTTTGACTGTTCCGCATATGATGGAGTTGGTTGGACTTGCCTTAGAATTTTGAGGGTCCTCCTCAAAATTCTACCCCAGTTTTTTATCATGGCAAAAATGAAGATTTTATTAAGATGTGAGCGAACCCACAGGGCTTCCTACGTATCCCCTCTTAAATGGGAATCAGTTCAAGCGTAGTTCAGTTACATCAAATGAAAGAATGTAAAAAAATCCTAAACATAGCATCTCTTGACTGCATCTGAGTTGATAGGTTTTGGCCAAATATATCCGTCCATTTATGCAAGTATGAGTGCTCCTCCTGTTAGTACTCGATGAATAATGTAGGGACCCTGCCAATTGGGTGAAAACTTCCCTTTGGATTCATCCTGATGGGGGAAGATGCATTTTAGCACCAACTGCCCCGGTGTGAATTGCCTAGGCCTAACCTTTTTGTTGAAATATCTGGACATTCTATTCTGGTAGAGTTGTCCATCACATACCGCATTCATTCTCTTTCCATCAATGAGAGCCAGTTGTTCATAGCGACTTCGTACCCATTCTGCATCGCTGAGCTCAGCTTCTTGTATAATTCTCAAAGAAGGAATTTCTAATTCGACGGGAATAACGGCTTCAGTACCATAGACCAGCAGGTAAGGAGTTTCCCATATTGATGTGCAAACCATGGTACGATATCCAAGCAAAGGAAATGGTATCTTCTCGTGCCATTGTTTGTAATTATCTACCATTTTCCTCAATATCTTTTTGATGTTGCAGCTTCTACAGCTCTATTCATTTGCGGCATGTATGCTGTGGAATTATTATGCTTTATCTTAAAGGTCTCACACGTGGACTTCATCATATCACTATTACGGTTGGCAGCGTTGTCGGTGATGATCGATCCTGGTACCCCGAATAGACAAACAATGCAATCCCGAACAAAATCTGCATCGACCTTTTTAGTTACAACCATGTAAGATGTGGCTTCAACCCATTTGGTGAAATATTCTATGGCCACAAGAATGAACCTATGCCCATTGAAGCAGCGGGTTCGATTGGACCGATGACATCCATCCCCCAAGCGAAGAAAGGGTGAACTTGTTGCTTTGAGTTCATTGGGTGGCACTCGTATCATATCAGCATGTACCTGGAATTGTTGACACTTCTGGACATACTTGATGCAGTTTTTTTCTATAGTCATCCAGAAATATCCTGCTCTTAATATTTTCTTGGCTAAGAAAAAGTTGTTCATGTGCGGTCCGTAACTTCCGGCATGTATTTCCTCGAGCAATCTTGATGCTTCCTGGGCATCGACACACCGTAATAACCCCAGGTATGGAGTCCTTCTGTATAGATTCCTCCGCTTTGAAAGAAGTGGTTGGCTAACCTTCGGAGTGTGCGTTTCTTAGTAAGATTTGCGTGCTCCGGGTACTCTCCTTTTGTCAAGTATTCTTTGATGTCGTGGAACTATGGATTTCCATCACTTTCTTCTTCAACATGGGCACAATAAGCTGGCTGCTTATGAATTCCTATTGGGATAGGATCGATGAAATTCTTGTCTGGGTGTTGTATCATGGAAGATAAAGTGGCTAATGCATCTGCGAACTCATTCTGGACCATCGGAACATGTTTGAGTTCTATCTTTGTGAACCTCTTGATCATCTCTTGTACACAGTACAAAGAGGGAAATATTTTAGTATTCTTTGTAGCCCATTATCCTAAAACTTGATGTACCAAAAGGTCGGAATCTCCAATCACCAGCAATTTCTGAACATTCATGTCAATGGCTAACTTGAGTCCTAAGATGCAAGCCTCATATTCTGCCATATTGTTGGTACATGGAAACCTGAGTTCTGCGGATACCGTATTGTGTTGGCATGTTTCTGACACTAAGACTGCTCCAATACCCACTCCTTTGAAGTTTGCAGCTCCATCGAAGAACATTCTCCAACCCTCATATGCTTCTGTGATATCTTCTCCTACGAATGATACTTCCTCATCAGGAAAATACGTTTTCAAAGGTTTGTATTCTCCGTCTACAGTATTTTCTGTCAAATGATTTGCCAACGCTTTTCCTTTGACTGCCTTCTGAGTTACATAGATGATGTCGAACTCACTCAGCAATACTGCCATTTTGCTAACTTTCCCGTAGGCATAGGTTTCTGGAAGATGTATTTTAGTTGATCCATCCTTGATATGAGATATGTGGTGTAGGCAGAGATGTAATGCCTCAACTTTTGAGCTATCCATGTTAAAGCGCAGCAAGTGCGCTCCAACAAAGAATATCGTGCTTCGTAGGGTGTAAATTTCTTACTCAGTTAGTATATGGCCTGCTCCTTTCTTCCCGTCTCATTGTGTTGTCCCAGAACACAACCAAAATACCCATTTAGTACGGATAAATAGAGAAGCAAAGGTCTCCCTAGTTCCGGTGGGACCAGAATAGGTGGTTTGGATAAATACTCCTTGATTTTGTCGAAGGCTTTCTGACATTGCGACATCTTTCTTCAACATTTTGAAAATCGATCCATAGATCACAGATGATTGTGCTATGAAACGGCTGATGTAGTTGAAAACGCCCTAAGAAACTCATCACATCTTTCTTGTTCTTTGGAGGTGGAAAGTCCTGGATAACTTTGACCTTTGACAGGTCCAATTCAATCCCTCGGTGGCGACGATGAATCCTAGCAATTTTTCGGCAGGGACTCCGAAGGCACACTTTGCAGGATTCAATTTCAGATTGTACCTTCAAAGACGATTAAAGAATTTCCTCAAGTCTGCTATATGATCTTTGCTTCTTCTGGATTTGATGATGACGTCATCCACATACACCTTTATTTCCTTGTGTATCATGTCATGGAAAATGGTTGTCATGGCCCTCATGTAAGTGGCTCCAGCATTCTTCAAACCTAACGACATCATTTTACAGCAGTACATCCCTCATGGTGTGATAAAGGCTATTTTTTCGGCATCTTCTTCATCCATCCAGATCTGATGATACCCCGCGAAACAATCAAAAAAATATTAGAGTTCGTGCTTGGCACAGTTGTCGATCCGTATGTGTATATTGGGTAGTGGAAAATCATCTTTAGGACTCACTTTGTTTAACTCTTGGTAGTCCGCACACACTCTGACTTTCCCACCTTTCTTCGAAACCGGCACAATGTTGGCCAACCAGGTCTGATATTCAACCACTCTGAGAACCTTGGCTTTGATTTGCTTAGTCACTTCCTCTTTTATTTTCAAACTCATATCTGGCTTGAATTTTCTGAGTTTCTGTTTTACAGGTGGGCACATGGGATCGGTAGGTAGCTTGTGAGCAACTATGGATGTGCTCAAACCGGTCATATCATCATAGGAACGTGCAAAAATATCCTCATACTCTTTCAAGAACCGAATGTATTCTTCCTTCTCTGACCGTGATAGATGAATACTTACACGTGTTTCCTTGACTGTTTCGGAATCTCCTAAGTTAACTATCTCAGTCTGGACAAATTATACTTAGGCTTGTTTTCAAAGTTTTCCACTTCTCTGACAATTTCCTCAGGTATTATATCCTCTTCCAGATCTTCTGAATCACTATCCTTATGTTGCGTTATCTCATTACATGTCACAGTCGTAGATTCATCGGGATAAGTAATAATAATGATGTAGAAAGAAAATGTAAAGTATAATAATAAATACTAAAAATAGCAATGCTTTGATAAAAATCGTGAAAACGTTAAACAAGTACGGCTCGATGACTCGAGCAATTATTTCAAAACAAAAGACGTTAAAATATTGAAAATGTCTTAGATGCTCATAAAATTGCTTTAAAAATAAGTGATGTTAATTGTCAGGCTACCCAAGAACTCGACGAGCCCTTGATGGTGCAGCATTCCAGTTCTTGAGAACAACTCCTTCCTCCACGGCCTAAATAGTAAGGCCTTCCTCCTCCTCCTCCTCCTCCTCCTCCTCCTGCTCCTTCTCCTCAACTATCGCACTGCAATCCATGTCTTCATCATCCAGAAACAGCTTCCTTATGCCATCTAAAACTTCATCTTCTTCAGACCCCCACATCATATCAGCTTGATGAAATGTTTGGTGTAAATGTGGTATTGGTTGTTCTAGCGGATAATAATGACCACGCCATGGAGCGACCAATCCTGGTACTCTTGCCAAGTGTATTCATACCCAAGCCCAAAAGTTGTACCATGATGCTTTAGTTGTACCGGTTTGGTGATCCCTTGGAGGTTCTTGCGGAGACCCTTGCCAAACTCATACCCTATCCATAACAATATGCTTTCTATCTTGTTGCTCCACCATTTGTCTTTTTCAATTGCATTGACGCGCTCAATGCGATGGTATGTCTCTCCACCCAGCTTCCTTCTGTTGTCGATGACTGGAACAGTCTGATTGGTATAAATGGGATTACTCCCATCTCCCTTGATGATCACTTCCTGATGGTTCCACTCAAACTTCACGGCCTGATGTAGAGTAGAAGCTACCGCCCCAGCGGCATATATCCAGGGTCGCCCCAACAATAGATTGTAGGTAGCAGATATATACCATATGTGAAACTCGACATCAAACCAGGTTGGTCCCATCTATAGGCTGAGGTTGATCTCTCCAATTTTGGCCCTTTGAGATCCATCAAACGCCTTCACATTCATACTTCCTACTCGTATCTCATGCATGCATTTACCCAGCCTCTTCAGAGTAGTTAGTAGACATATGTTGAGACTCAAGCCCCCATCTATCAGGACTCTAGTGATGAATTTGTCCTCAAATTGCACTGTGATATGTAGTGCCCTGTTGTGACTTAGTCAATCTGGTGGCAGTTCGTCTTTATGAAAAGTGATTTGTGGCTTTCCAATACCTGCCCCACCATGTTGGCCATTTCCCCACTAGTGATGTTGGTGGGTACATAGGCTTCACTCAGCACCTTCATTAGGGCATTCCTATGTGTCTCGGAGTTTTGTAACAGTGATAAAATGGATATCTGAGCAGGAGTTTTGTTTGGATGGTCAACCACAGAGTATTCTCTTGCTTGCACCTTTCACTAAAGGTCATCCAGGCCGGTCTTAATGACGGGCGGCTTAGATGCAGCTTCTTTGCTTGTTCCTCCCAAGTGTGCGGGTGTATAAACCCTACCGATTCTAGTCATGCCTTGTGCTACACATGTTTCTTTCATTTTTGTTTTTCCTTTCCTTCTTGCTTCCACAACATAATCCCATGGTATAATATTAGACTTATAAGACGGCGTAGGCTCTACCATTACGGTGAAGGGTGTGATCACCTCGACTTCAAACGGAGCTGGTGCGGCTACCTCAACTTCAATTGGTGCATGAGTTTGTACCACGATATTCATGAGAGTGACTGGAGATGTTTTAGGATCATCCCCTTCCCAAATGAGCCCAATTGACCCTCTCGAATCCCATTATTCATCAGTCTCTATCACATTTATTCCCTCACCTTTGTGATCTGGGAGAGGATTTTTACGAACGTAGGTGCAACCTCCTTCGCCTGTATGACTTTAGTGTCAATTAATGTCTGAATCTTGTCCTTTAGAGTGCGACACTCATCAAAAGTATGACCCTTCATGCCTGAGTGATAGGCACATGTCTTGTTTGGGTTAACCCATTGAGAAGCGTTTTCCATAGCAATAACGGAAATAGGAGTGACATAACCAGCAACCTTCAGTCTCTCGTATAGTTTGTCTGTGGGTTCAGCAATCGGAGTGTATTGTCTGGGTAGTCTGTGGTTGAAATTTGGTTTTTGTTTTTGGTAATTTTGGTGGGCTGGTGGTGAGTGGTAATATGCGGGTTGGGTGTTATAAGTGTGGTAGGTGGCGGCATGTTATTGGTATCTGAGGGGTGAAGGCTGATATGTGGGTGGAGGTGTTTGGTATGTGAGAGGAGACTTTGGACCTTGGGCTACCATTACTGCACCCACTTCTTTTTTCTTGGAGATGCCTCATGACTGCTAAGCTTTATTAGTGGCTTGGAGTTCCTTGAAATTCGTCACCATACCGCTTTTAATCCCTTCTTCTATTCTTTCCCCCAGATTGATGATGTTAGAAAATTTATGGTTTTCAATAACCGTCAAACTTTCGTAGTATTGCGGATCTTGAGCTCTGACGAAGAACATATTCATATGTTCTTCTTCAAGTGTCAGCCTTACTTTCGGGCCTTCATACCTCCATCGAGTAGCATACTCGTGGAAGGTTTCTGTTGGTTTCTTCTTGACATTCTAAATGTAGAAAATGTCTGGTGCGTTCTATGTGTTGAACCTGAACTAGTCCATGAAATCTGACATGCTCACCCAATTAACCCACTTCTTTGGGTTCTGACTGATGTCCAAGACAAAGCATCTCCAGTGAGGCTCCTCGTGATCAGCTTCATACGAATTCGTTCATCGTTGCCAACCCCTACAATTTTGTCACAGTATGTTCTTAGATGCATTTTCGGATCACCAGTTCCGCTGAACATTTCAAACTTGGGAGGTTTGTAACCCTCTGGCAGCTCTACATCTGGTTAAATACACAAGTCGTCATAATCCAAACCTCAATTCCCTTTCCACCTTCAACACTCTGAACTCTGTCAGTGAGCTTCTTCAGTTCTTCCGCCATGTTCTTGATGAGAAGGTCCTTCTCGGTGGATTTTGGTATATATAGGGTCTGTTGTGGTGTATGAGGTAAAGTTTTCATATATATGGGATTGCTTTGATGGACTCCGGGAATTTGGGCAAAATGTTGGCCATTGGTTGAGTTTTGGGGATCAGGAGTAAGCTGCGGTGCATTTTGAGGAGCGTGGTAAGTGGTGGTTTGTAGGTATTGATGTGCCGGAGAATTTCGGCACATTTAATACCAATTTCTTAGATTTTAGCTCGTTTTAAATACAATTGTCTTTTATACTTATGTAATTTTGATGTTTTGCAGTGCATGAAGCTTGAGGACCCAAAAACATGGAAATGGAATCAAAAAGCCGAAAAAAGACAAGAATAGGCAAAATTCGACCGCAGAGTTGAAAATGCAGACCGCAAAGCCAACATGCGGACCGCATAATGCTCAGGGGAACCGCAGAGTCCAACAGTCAGTTTGTCCAAATCCAAGTGAAGAAATGTGGTCCATTATGCGATTGTATAACAGGTTTGCGGGCCGCATAATGGATCGCAAACCTCCTATAGAAGTGGCTGAGAGCAGAATTGCGATGACACTATGCGGCCGCATCAACAATGCGGATTGCATAACTTGAATGCGGTGACTTCCTGGAACCTAGGGTTTCAAAGATGCGATGTGCTTAAAGAGAATACGGACCGCATATCTGTTATGCGATAAAAATGCGGTCGCATATTTGACCTGGAAGGGCATTTTTGTCGAAAATCGGCCGCGATTTTTAGCCCACTATAAATAGATTTATTGGATTTTGTGGGGGCATCTTGTCTGGAAAAAGAGCTACAATCCAAACTTTGAATAGTCCCATCTTTTGGAAGGTTGAAGTGAAGAATCTTGCACTTTTGTAAGGATTTATGACATTTAATATTATCTTCTTTTTGTATTTTAGCATGTGTGGCTAGTTTTAAATACTAAGGTTGTGGGCCCTAAATGGGTGGAATGTCAATGGGTGTTTAACATTGAATATATGTATAATGGTTGGTTGATATTTATTTACTTCTCATTCTTCATTTATTGTTAGTGGTTGCAAATATTAATAAGCACCATTGTATTCTTTCTCTACTTGAAAAAGTGAGTTAGGTTTTGGTAGAAGTAAATATCAAAGACTCAAGGTTTTAAATCTTGTTTAATGGAATCGCTTAGGTATAAGTGGATTTTATTTTGCACAAATTGATTACTCTTAATTGCAACTCTTTTATATTTGGAAAAATCATAAAGAGAAATATTACCCAACTATTGGAAAATATTAGGTAGTCATTTAGAAATCATTTTGCATATCAAAAGTACCTTCCATTAGAAATATATCATATTAACACCGATAGAATTACATTTAATTGAAGGGGACACAACCTTGGTTTAGATAATCAAATTAATTACAACCTTATTTAATCATCCTTGTTATTATTTCACTATATTACAATCCAGACTATTACAATACTGTTGTTACTCTAACGGAATAGAAATACGATTTAAGTTAAGATTCACACTACTCAAGTAAACTTTTCACGCCTATTCCCTGTGGGATTCGATCCCAACCTTGTTCGGTTACTGTATTTGACATTGATCGCTTTACACTATTTTACTTTACATCTTTTCTATTCCATCACATTTTGCTTGCTTTGCTTGGTGTGATAGGTGAGAATGGCCGATTATGATGAAGATGAGAACCCATTTGCGGACATTGAGGAATATCTTGATAATACCAACGCTATGTTTCCTCCACGGGTTGAAGTTGCTACTTTCAAAGTAGAACACGGGTTAATCCAAATGCTTAAAGCAGAAGGATTATTCAGAAACTCTACCGATGATGATCCAACGCAACACCTTAGGAACTTCTTGGGTGTGTGTGCCATGCATAAGCAGAACAATATAACAGACGACGTCTTGAGATTGCGAGTATTCAGATACACATTGACTGGAGAAGCGAGAAAGTGGATTCAAAATCTACCCCCTCAATCTATCACTTCTTGGCCCGAGATTGTCCGTGCCTTCTTGTCCAAGTGGTTCCCTCAGAGCAAGAAGTCTGAGCTTAGAGATAAAATCTTCTTCTTCAAACAAATACCAGGAGAACACTTACATGAAGCGTGGGACCGATTCAAGTTATACTTAGTGAGGTCACCAAACCATGGTTTTCCGGATGCTATTTTGATGGAGAAGTTCTACATGGGTTTGGATCCATTGTCCCAGTCCATAGCAAAAAACGCAGTAGACGGATCTTTCATGGACAAATCATTCACCCGGATTACACAAATTCTGGATAAAATGGCCAAACACAATCAAGCATGGCATTCCGAAGATGCTAGTGGTGGAATTTCTTGTGGTACTCCCTCTCTTACCAACATGATCAAAGAAAATCAAGAGAGAGAACAATTGATTTTCGGTCTTGCCACCAACATTGATGTGTTGACAAAGATGTTCACGTAGAGTCAAACGAAGAAGGTAAATGTTGTGGAAGACATGCAACCGACGGGAAATCAAGAGTTTGAAGAAACCAACTATGTTCATTATTCTCAAGGAGGGTATCGCCAACAAAATCAATGGAGTCCAAATCCCCAAGGTCAAGGCCAACAAAATCAATGGAGTCCAAACCCCCAAGGTCAAGGCCAACAAAATTGGCGTAATGACCAAGGTGGGTCGAGTCAAGGTAATTGGAACAGCAACAATAGCAATTATGCCAACCGGAGCTCCAACCCTTATGTTCCACTGAAGGGACAATATTACAAGGAGGGTCCTTCAAATGAATCCAAGTTAGAAGGGATTCTTGAAAAGATCTTGCAAAATCAAGAGAGAGGTGATGCTACGATGAAGAACATGTCCGAAATCATGGGGTCACATACCGCCTCTATACAAAATCTTGAGATGAAAATGCGAGACTTGTCAAGAGAACAAAATCCCAAGCTAAAAGGTACTCTTCCAAGTGATACAATTGTCAACCCAAAGGGGAATGAGAGCGGTTCATCTTCTCATTGCATGGCTATTACGACTAGAAGCGGGAAGGTCCTTCAAGATGAGAGTGAAAAAGTAGTTGAGGTAGATGATATTGAGCAAGAAATTGAGGCACAAGTTGAAGTGCCGGTTGTTGTTGAAAGTGAGAAGACCTCCCAAGAGGTAAAAATCCAAAAGGCAAAGCATGAGGAGGTTAAGGAAAAGGTGAAGGAGACCCCAAAATCTCCTCCATCGATTCCTCGACCTACTCCTCCATTCCCTTAAAGGCTTGCAAGAAGGGTAGATGATGGCAAGTTCGAGAAGTTCTATGATATTTTGAAGCAATTGTCGGCAAAGATCCCTTTCTTGGAGGCTTTCCAAGAGATGCCGGGATTTTCCAAATACTTAAAAGACTTGATGACCAAGAAGAGATCCACCAAGAATGAAGTGGTGAGCATGACTCACCGGGTTAGTGCTATTATTTCCACGACAACCGTTGAGAAGAAGGAAGACCCGGGAACATTCACCATTCCATGTACTATCGGGTTGAGAGATTTTGCAAGGGAATTTTGTGATAATGGTGCTAGAATAAATTTGATGCCTCTTGCTACTTACAAGCAAGCGGGATTAGGGTTGCCAAGACCTACAAGTATGAGATTGCAAATGGCCGACCGTTCAATCAAGAGACCCGTGGGTATTGTTGATGATGTCTTAGTGAAAGTGGGAAAGTTCCTTCTCCCGACCAACTTTGTTATCCTTGATTATGTGGTTGACAAGGAAATTCCTATCATATTGGAAGACCATTTCTTGCCACGGGAAGAGCTTTGATGGACTCGGAACAAAATGAAATCAAATTCCGAGTGAATGATAAGGAAGTCACTTTCCAAGCTAGTAAGGGCTTGAAGTTGCCAAATGCATATGAAGGGATCTCGATAATAGATGTTGTTGATGAGGTCGAGGATGATAGTGACATGAATATGGAGGAAGAGTGCCTTGGCGGCAATCTTGGTAAATTTTGATGGAGAAGTATGTAGAAGTCGTGAATGCATTGGAAGGATGTGGGTCCTACTCTTATGCACCGAAGAAGCTCTCTCTAGACTTAGAGAATAGAGCCACTCCTCCCGCAAAGCCTTCCTTCATTGAGCCACCACAACTTGAGCTCAAGCCACTTCCATCACATTTGAGGTACAAATTTCTTGGCTCTAATGATACTTTACCCGTAACCGTTTCCTCTTTGTTGGATGATGTGCAGGTATTGAATGTCTTGCAGGAACACCGACAAGAAATTGGATGGACAATAGCGGACATCCGAGGGATTCCCGCCGGAATTTGTGAGCATAAAAACCAATTGGAGGAATTAAGAAAGCCGAGTGTTGAACACCAAAGGAAATTGAATTCATCGATGCAAGAGGTGGTCAAGAAAGAGATAATCAAGTGGTTGGATGACGGGGTTGTCTACCCCATTGCGGATAGTTCGTGGGTGAGTCCGGTGCAATGTGTACCAAAGAAGGGAGGCATGACAATAATTCACAATGGAATGAATGAGCTTATCCCTACACGGACGATCATCGAGTGGATAGTATGCATGGATTATCGGAAACTCAATAGTGCCACGTACAAAGATTATTTCCCTATGCCTTTTATTGATCAAATGCTTGATCGGATAGCGGGAAGATCATTCTATTGCTTCCTTGATGGGTATTCCGGCTACAACCAAATCAATATAGCACTAGAGGACCAAGAAAAGACAACATTCACTTGCCCTTATGGAACTTTTGCTTTTAGCCGGATGTCGTTTGGTTTATGCAATGCTCCGGCTACCTTTCAAAGATGAATGATGTCCACCTTCTCAGACATGGTGGAGGATTTCCTAGAGATTTTAATGGATGACTTTTCGGTGGTAGGAGATTCTTTTGAACATTGTCCTAACAATCTTAGACAAGTGCTCAAGCGATGTGAGGAGACCAACCTTGTGCTTAACTGGGAGAAATGCCACTTCATGGTGGACGAAGGTGTTGTCTTGGGGCACAAAATTTTAAAACATGGCATATAGTTTGATCGAGCAAAAATTGGCATCATCTCCAAACTTCCTCCACCAACATCGGTAAAAGGTGTCCGAAGCTTTTTAGGGCATGCCGGATTTTATCGGTGTTTTATCAAGGAGTTCTCCAAAATTGCAAATCCTATGTGCAAGCTCCTTGAAAAAGACGCCAAGTTTGTGTTTGATGAAAAGTTCCTTAAGGCATTTGAGGAGATAAAAGAGAATCTCACCATGGCACCCATTATTGTCACACCGGATTGGTCTCTTCCATTCGAGCTCATGTGTGACGCCAGTGGTGTAGCTATTGGAGTAGTTCTGGGTCAACGGCATAACAAGGTTCTTCATGCCATTTATTATGCAAGCAAGACACTCAATGGTGCACAAGTGAACTATATTGTGACAGAACAAGAGCTTCTTGCCATTGTATATGCTTTTGAAAAGTTCCGAGCTAATTTGTTGGGGTCTATGGTGGTGGTCTGCGCCGATCATGCCGCTCTTCGCTATCTCATGGCAAAGAAAGATGTCAAACCCAGGTTAATCCGGTGGGTCCTCTTACTGCAAGAATTTGACTTTGAGGTCAAGTACCGAAAGGGAAAGAAAACCAAGTGGCAGATCATCTCTCTAGGCTTGAAGAAGACGGGCGGCCAAAGCAAAATCTTGACATCAATGATTCCTTCCCTAATGAGCATATTTTGGCATTGTCTTCTTCATCTTCTCCTTGGTACGCCGATATTGTTAACTACTTGGTTAGTGACCTCATTCCGGATGGACTGGAAGCTTACCAAAAGAAGAAGTTTTTGAGAGTGTCGGCAATATTATTGGGAAGAACCATTCTTGTTCCGCATTTGTGTTGATAACATCATTAGGAGGTGTGTTCCAGAAGAAGAGATGATGCCAATTCTAAAGGCATGCCATGACTCACCTGTTGGGAGCCATCATAGGGGTAATCGAACGGCGGCAAAGGTACTTGAATGTGGCTATTATTGGTCGTCGATTTATCATGATGCCAATCAAATGGTCAAGGCTTGTGACCAATGTCAGAGGCAGGGATCAATCTCTAAGAGGCATGAAATGCCAATGCATTTTGTGATGGAGGTCGAGATCTTTGATATGTGGGGAATTGACTTTATGGGCCCCTTTGTAAGCTCATGTTGTGTGAAATACATCTTGGTGGCTGTGGACTATGTGTCCAAGTGGGTTGAAGCAATTTCCCTACCAAACAATGAGGCAAGGAGTGTAATCACATTCTTAAAGAAAAACATATTCACACGATTTGGCATTCCTAAAGCCATTCTTAGTGATGGTGGGTCTCACTTATGTAACAGGGCTTTCACGGGGCTACTAGAGAAATATGGCGTCAAGCATAAGGTGGACACACCTTATCATCCCCAATCAAGTGACCAAGTTGAAGTTTCCAACCGGCAGATAAAGAATATTCTAGCAAAGACTGTTAATGCCAATAGGACCGACTGGTCAAGGAAGCTACATGACGCATTGTGGGCATACCGCACGGCATACAAAACCCCTATTGGCGCTTCACCTTACCGGTTAGTCTTCGGCAAGGCTTGTCATCTACCTATAGAACTGGAGCACAAAGCCATGTGGGCTTTAAAAAGGTTAAACTTGGACTGGGTTGAAGCTGTAAATTTGAGGTTAACACAACTCAATGAAATGGAGGAATTCCTCTTCCATTCATATGAAAGTGCAGTTGTGTACAAAGAAAGGATGAAGTCGTCCACGATAAAAAGATCTTGAAAATGGAGTTCAAGTCGGGTGATTTAGTTTTTCTCTTCAACTCAAGGCTAAAATTGTTTCCCGGAAAGCTAAAATCGAAGTGGTCCGGCCCGTTCAAGGTGGTAGATGTATCCCCTTTTGGAGCTGTGGAATTAGAATCGGAGGATGGGCTCTGAACCTTCAAAGTAAATGGCCAGCGAGTCAAGCACTACTTGGGCACAGATGGAGAAAAATACTAGGTGGAACAGTTGGCTCTCAAATATGGTCCATGCCCGACCAATAAGTGAAACCAAAGAAAGGCCAACTTCGTCGTGTCGCGACGTTAAATCAAGCGCTTCATGGGAGGCAACCCATGTGTGGTAACATTTTTATTTATTTTTATTAGTTTACCCTGTAAATTTTAATTTTTTTTTAGACGGATTAAGTTGAGCAATTTAAAGTGTGTGTTAAAGTGCAGGTGATTCAAAAAGGTCATATAACAGGGTAAAATTGCGAGTAAAAGGGAAGAAAAGTCACCATGGGAAGTTTGCTACACATATGCGGTCGCATTTTGACTATGCGGACCGCATAGTGGTTGCAAACCTGGGCAGTGTGTTTAACAAAAGTTGATGGCAGAAATGCGGTGAGGATGTGCACTTTGCGGACTGCATACTAGTTATGCGATCGCATAAGTGCATCACATTGAAGAAGCTGAACCACCTGAGTTGATATCACCGCATAACACTTATGTTGTTGCATAATGTGTTATGCGATGAACTTACCCACCGCATTTTCACAGGTAAGTATATCCCTACCCCCTTCGCACAATTCCACCATATGCACACTTGCACAAAACAAAAACAAAACAAAAAAAAAGAGAAGAAGAGGGGAAATTGACTCGTTTGAACGTAAAAGAGTGCACACAGATTCCAATTAGTGAAATCATCTCCTTTACCATCTCTCATTCATCCAGTTCTGGTAGGTCTTCCTTCCCAACTTCATCTCTGTGAATTGATAGTTTTAATTTTGTTGTATATATCATGTTTTGGTTGTTTTCATCCGTGTCTATTCTTTCTCCCTTACTTTTTTTCTTTTGATTATCTTCTCGTAATGGGGGGAGGGGGGGTTTCTTGAATATTGGTTAAGTCTGAACTTCTGGGTAGTGAAATTAGGGTCACCATTGTTGAATATAGAATGAAGCCTTGAGGAAGATGACTTTTGTGGACCGTATAATTGATTTGCGGTCTGCATCCTTGCCGCATATGAAACCCTAGGTCACCTGAGGGAGATGATAAAATGCGACGGCTTTGCGATCGCAAGCGATATGCGAACCGCAAAGCCACCGCATACCCAGATAGTCCCTGGCCAGACATGACATGTTGTTCGCGGCAGATCTGCGATCGCATATCCATCTATGTGGTGGGTTTTGCGATCACATAGTGTGATTATCTTTTCTAGTGCCCAGTTTTGCGATGGTTATGCAAACGCGTAATGGATATGTGATCGCATAACCCATCGTATAATTGGTTCCTTTCTTGCAAACTGACATTTTGCGATAGGTTTGCGGTCCGCATAGTGGTTATGAGACCGCATAACCTGTCGCATATTTGAATTTCTTTGTAACATTTTCCTTTGATGTCTGCTATGTCGCTCACACTTCTTTTCTTTACAGATATGGCTCCAAGGAAATCTATTGCTGGTAAAAAGAAGGCCTCATCCGGCCATCTAGCACAACAAGACAAACGTTCACGACAAAAGCCATCTCGACCTATTGCTCAACATCCCTCCCGGTCTGATGAAGAGGAGACCTTGCCCTCAGTCAACCTACAGGATGAGGCAAGAAGAAAAAAGGGAGATGATTTCCAGCTACGTTTTGAGGTCACAGGCTCTAGGAGTCTATATAAAGAAGGGCTCACGAAACGAAAAATCCTTGAAGAGAAACAGCTGAGTCTAAACGGACTACATGAGAAGTACCCTCACATACTAGAGAATATCAAATATAGAAACTGGGAATGCTTCACTGAGGTGCCTGATGATTTCAATGAAACCATGGTGCGATAGTTCTATGCATCCTACGGGGCCTCCAGAACAGCGCATCACAAGCGCAACAAAATCTTCTGTGACTCGGTCATGGTTCGGGGGAAGTAGGTGCTTTGTGGCAAGGGCACGATAAATGATCTGTATTTTAGAAGATGGAGTCCGGGCACAGATGAATATGAGGCCAAATGGGCAAACAAAAATGGTGAGCATGCCTGGATTGCCTCAGTGATCGCAAAGGGGACCCCTTCTTGGATTGACCCTCTGCAAAAAATATTCAAGGACGATCTTACACGAGAGCGTAGATTCTGGCTCAGATTTGTTATCTCTCGCTTGATACCGTCCCGGAATGAGACTGACATAAGCATTGATAAAGCTCTTCTCATTGCATGCATCATGACTGGGATCAAGATTGATGTGGGTGACATTATCTTCCGAGAGTTAGGGGTCCGTGCCAACTAGACTGCCACGTCACTTCCATTCCATGCTTGATCACAGGCCTCTGTATGGCTGTGGAAGTACCTTCATTGCCACACCATGACAAGATTGGGAAAGCGCTGAAGGATATTGATATCACGTGCATCAGTGATGTGGTGCCACAGGTAGCTGCTGCTCTTCCAGAGGCTCAAATCCAGATTCTTGCTAATACAGATATCTCAGATTTCTAGCAACCTATTTCTCATCCAACCACAGTGGCATCTACTGCCACTCCACAGCGAACCTCTCAGGCCACTATTGCCCAGCCTTCTGCCGCACTGCCAGCCTTTTCAAGGCTAGGTCTCTTAGCTCAGCATGCAAATGCGAAGGTAGAACGGCTTCTGAAGGACCTCCCCACTTTGATGAAGCAGGCCCTTACTCCTATCCAGTCCTCAGTGACCGCACTCCAGCAGCAACATGTATCTTATGAGGATTGCCTCAAGAGGATTGAGGTACGGCTTGAGAGGGTAGAGCAGGGTGAGGTTGGAGGTCTGCCCAAGCTCCGTGATGAGGTTGACACACTGAATACTGAGCTCCACAAAATGCAAAATCTAGAGTTTGATCTATTCTCCTTCATGCCCAAGGAAGGAGAGAAGGGAGCGGGAACGTCTGTGTATTGGTTAGACCTTGAATTTTCCACACTGATGACAGCTCCTGAGCCACAGACTTTCGGGGCTTCCCTGACTCCATCTCCCCCTGCACACATTGACATCCCTTCTGGGAATGATTCTGGACACTTTGCAGAGTCCGAGGCTGGGGACACAGACGAGGAGGAGACTGATGAGGAGTCATGTTCCGAGGAGGATGAGGGTCCTCAGGAGAAAGTCAAGCACTCCCTACAGCTACAAAAAAAGAAGAAGAAGCAGCTATTCAGACGGCGATATAGCATTCGCTAGCAGACATGGTCACCAAAGCCACATCATCGACCATTCCGCCATCAGCAGGCGAGGCTAGCAGCTCACAGGCACCAGTTCCGGTGTCAAGAAAGTTGGAGATTCCTCCTCCATCTGTGGAGGTCACCCCTCAGGCTGATATCTCGTCAGTCGCAGCTCCGGCATCAGAGGGTGACCCCACCATCATCTTGTCAGCTTCCGACTCCCATAGAGCTTAGTGCGCCTCAGGGAGCCCCTAAACTTTATTTTTACTTGTTTTATGCATTGGGGACAATGCATGCTTTTAGTTGGGAGTAGGGTAGCCGTTGTATATATTTTGTACTTTTTCAACTCTTGTACATGGTTTTAATATATATAAGAAAATCTCTCGTTAACTCTTGTACATACTTGTGTTGTCTTTGTAGATATGTTATCTTTGTAAAAAAACCAAAAACAAGTAGATAGTTGTATGCATGTACATATTTAGTAATTAGAAATGAATTCCCCTTGATTTTTCTTCGCCGGGTTCTTTTCCAAGGGTGTAATAGTAGAACCATGGCTGTAGCGAAACATTTTGACAGGTTTGGTGTGAGTGTCTAGTTTCAAGCATGTATGACTGTAAATAACCTATACCCTTCTGTTGTTATAAAAAACAAATATTGTTAATCATCTGGGTGAACTTGAGGCTCGCTATTTGACTTTATGCTTACTTAGAATTATCTCCGAGTTGCCAAGTGTAAAACTATGTTGAGCCAAACAGTTCGTGTGCCATGTGTGTTAGTTTTGTGTAAATAATAATTCTTGTGTTTACTTCTGTCATATAGAACTTGCCCGGTTGGTCTTTCGATGCTAATGATAAGTACATTTAGTTGGAGAAATACCTTAGGTAGTCTTTGTGTTATTTGAAAACCCAGTTAGCCTTTCAAGCTTCCCATTGTATAGACATTATCACTAGTTACCCCATTTGAGCCTTTACCCTTTTCTTTGGCCACCTCAGTACAAACATTTCCCTTTTTGCAAAATAATTCCAGCTTTTGAATATGTCCCTCCTTGAACATTGAGAATGAGGCTAAAATCCTAAGTTGGGGGTGTGGTGCCAAGTTGGGAATTGGCGAGGTTGTATATTGAGTGTAGGAAAGTATACCTCAAAATATTCAAATGAAATTATTCAAGCTCCATAAGAAAAAAAAATGAAAAAAAAAGAAATATTTGTATATATATAAATATGGAGATTTGAAGAAAATTAGAGAGGTATTTAAGGCGGTTTGATGTTGGTAACTAGGAGCCAATGAAGGCTGTGTGGTTTGAAAAGAAACAAAGGACAACAAGAAAGAAATATGTGAGTAGTGTTCAAGGAGGGTGTAGTCACTTGTTCCCAAATGTTTATCCGACCTTTCCTTAAGCCTACATTACAAGCTTAAAAAGTCCTTATGGGATCTCCAATAGAATGTTCTTGAATAGGCGACGAATTAAAATAAGGGCAAGCTTATGGTATGATGTGTTTTAACACTTGAAACTCTTTGTGAGAGTGAGTGTCTTTGTGAATATGTCCATTTTTGTTGTCATTGTAAATATTGTGAGTTTAGGACTTTCTTTCTGGTGAGGGCATATGAACTGTGAGGTCTAACAGAAGTTGAGTTCTTGAAGTCAAATGCAAAGGCACTCAGCTGAGAGTAATGTTTTGTCAAATTGGTGGAGGCTCAAAGTTCACAAGTTGATCAGTTTCTTTGTAAATAGCAATGATCGTTCAGGAAGGGTAAATAAACGAAATTGCATGCTTGTAATACTGACGATTAACACCGTCCACGGTCACTATTGTTTCATGTAGTTGGAGTCTAGAATAGGATAGAGTTGTTTTAGTTTCTTGAGGACAATCACGAGTTTAAGTTGGGGGTGTTGATGTGCCGGAGAATTCCGGCACATTTATTACCAATTGCTTAGAGTTTAACTCGTTTTAAATGCAATTGTCTTTTATACTTATGTAATTTTGATGTTTTGCAGTGCATGAAGCTTGAGGATCCAAAAACATGGAAATGGAATCAAAAAGTCGAAAAAGGACAAGAATAGGCAAAATGCGACCGCAGAGTTGAAAATGTGGACCGCAAAGCCAACATGCGGACCGCAAAGCCAACATGCCGACCGCATAATGCTCAGAGGAACCGCAGAGTCTAACAGTCAGTTTGGCCAAATTCAAGTGAAGAAATGCGGTCCATTATGCGACCGCATAACAAGTTTGTGGGCCGCATAATGGATCACAAACCTCCTATAGAAGTGGTTGAGAGCAGAAATGCGATGACACTATGCGGCCGTATATCAACAATACGGATCGCATAACTTGAATACGGCGACTTCCTGGAACCTAGGGTTTTGAAGATGCGGTGTACTTGAAGAGAATACGGACCGCATATCTGTTATGCGACAGAAATGCGGTCGCATATTTGAGCTGGAAGGGAACTTTTGTCCGAACTTGGCCCCGAGTTTTAGCCCACTAAATAGATTTATTGGGGGTTTTGTGGGGGAATCTTGTCTGGAAAAAGAGCTACAATCCAAACTTTGAATATTCCCATCTTTTGGAAGCTTTGAAGTGAAGAATCTTGCATTTTTGTAAGCATTTATGACATTTAATATTCTCTTCTTTTTGTATTTTAGCATGTGTGGCTAGTTTTAAATACTAAGGTTGTGAACCCTAAATGGGTGTAATGTCAATGGGTGTTTAACATTGAATATATGTATAATGGTTGGTTGATATTTATTTACTTCTCATTCTTCATTTATTGTTCGTGGTTGCAAACATTAACAAGCGCCATTATATTCATTCTCTACTTGGAAAAGTGAGTTACGGTTTGGTAGAAGTAAATATCAAAGACTCAAGGTTTTAAATCTTGTTTAATGGAATCGCTTAGGAATAAGTGGATTTTATTTGGCACAAATTGATTACTCTTAATTGCAATTCTTTTATATTTGAAAAAATCATAAAGAGACATACTACCCAACTATTGGAAAATATTGGATAGTCATTTAGAAATCATTTGCATATCAAAAGGATCTTCCATTAGAAATATATCATATTAACACCGATAGAATTACATTTCATTGAGGGGGACACAACCTTGGTTTAGATAATCAAATTAATTACAACCTTATGTAATCATCCTTGTTGTTATTTCGCTAAATTACAATCTAATCTATTACAATACTCTTGTTACTCTAAAGAAACAGAAATACGATTTAAGTTAAGATTCACGCTACTCAAGTAAGCTTTTCACACCTATTCCCTGTGTGATTCGACCCCAACCTCGTTGGGTTACTATATTTGATATTGATCGCTTTACACTATTTTAAGGTGTAATTTGAGCATATCAGGTATTGAGTCATATGGTGATGGTGTTGTGGAGGAGTAGGTACTGGTGGAGGGTTATGGTTCTGAGGAGGTGTGGCATATTGATGTGGCGTGGGAGATTTTGGTGGTGGATTTTTGTTCTGTGTGTTTTTGGGAGGTGACGGGTTTTGGGCGTTTGTGTTTTGTTGGTTGATATCAGGAAAGTTTAGGGTGAGGAAAGGTTTTCCAAATTCCGAACCTGCTCAAGTTCCCCTTGTAGCTCCAATATCTTATGTTCAAAGCGTAGGACCAATTCATTCTATGTTGGAGTACTCCAACCATCCGAAGTTTCAACATTCTCTGCATTGTCCTTTCATTCCCTGAGGATCACTTGGTGGAAGAGGAGGGGGAGGACCTCTGGATCTAGTGTGATATGCGGATGATGCCAGTATGCGCAAACCAACCTTAGGGAATGGAAATAATCCAAAGAAAGAAAAACAGAAGGTAACCAAGTCAGTAAGGAATATTGAAAGAATAACATACTTTGCAAAATTATGTAATAAATTTGCGTCCAAATTTGGGGGACCTCGTTGTGCCCGAGGTAGGCCTAAGCGACACATATACTTGGAGAAAATTGATGCCAATAATTGCGTCATTTCATTAATGCGAAAATGAATCAAATCCTTACTAAAACGACAATAATGAGAAAGTCACTAATGGCATTTTCCTTATTACAATTGAAATCTAAGACGAATCTAGAAAGCAGTAAAGAACATTGTTTCCTAATCTACTTGGACCCAGAAGGACCTTCTCCATGCTTGGTTCTTTTAGATCCATAAATCAGGTTCCCCAGGTCGCGCATATCCAACAATTGGTAAGCCTTTGCTAGATTCCCTCCTTCATTGCCTTCTGTGTTTTGACAATCCGAGAGTCTCTTCCTCATCTTTCCCTCAAGTTCCATTAACATTTTCTCCAAATATTCCAATCTCTTTGTTCATTTAGTAGCAATCTCTCTCCATTCATTTATTTCTTACATATCAACCTTGTGTTGTACCAAATGCCTAGCTTCAGACTCGAAGACCCTTTTATGCAACATCCTATACTTGACTTGTACTTCGGCAACGTTATCTATGACCCTATTTTCAGATTAATTCTCGGCTTGACATCTCCTATTATGTCGTCTACCAACCATGATGGGTAGAAGTATGATACGCTAAAATTACACCTTAATAAATAGTGTAAAGTGGTCGATGTCAAATATAATAACCCAACTAGGTTGGAGTTGAATCCCACAGGGAATAGGTGTGAAAAGATTACTTGAGTAGTGTGAAACTTAACTTAAATCATAATTCTATTTTGTTAGCTAAAAAGGATGTTGTACTTGAGTGAAACGAAGACAAGTATAATGTTGTAAGATTGTAATTAATTTGATTAACGAAACCAAGGTTGTGTCCCCTTCAATGAAATGTAATGCTAGCGGTGTTAATATGATATATTTCTAATGAAAGGTCCTTTGATATGTAAATGATTTCTAAATGACTACCCAATATTTTCCAATAGTTGGGTAGTATTTTCTCTTTATAATTTTTCCAAATATAAGAGAGTTACAATTAAGAACAATCAATTTATGCCAAATAAAACCCACTTATTCCTAAGCAATTCTATTAAACAAGGTTTAAAGTCATAAGTTTTTTATATTAACTTCTACCAAACCCTAACCCAATTTTCCAAGTAAAGAAAGAGTAAAATGGCATTTGTTAATATTTGCAACCACCAACAATAAATGAAGAATGAGAAATGGATAAATATCAACCAACCATTATATGTATATTCAATGGTAAACACTCATTAACATTACACCCATTTAGGGTCCACAACCTTAGTATTTAAACTAGCCACTCATACTAAAATACAAAACTAGAAAAATATTTAAAGCCATAATTCTTACAAAAGTGCAAGAATCTTTCTTCTAAAGCTTTCAAAAGAGATGAATATTCAATGCCTTTGTTTGTAGTCTCTTTTTCAGAAAAGATGACTCACACAAACCCTAATAAATCTATTTATAGTGGACTTAAAGTCGGAGCCAAAACTGGGCAAAATTGCCCCTGCAGACAGCCTATGCGACCGCATATCCATCGCAGATCAGGTATGTGGTCCGCATAATATCCTTCACGTCGCAGACTTATAGGTCCCCTGGTCTAGGCTTCCAACGCATATCAGTTATGTGGTTTGCATAACTGTTATGCGACCGCATCGTCCCATCACAATCTTGTTGAGAGGCTTCTTCTACTGGAATTATGTGGTCATTATGCGGCTCGCAAAAGTGTTATGCAACCACATAATGGACCGCATATTCTTCTCTTGGTTTGGCCAAATAGTCTGCTCTAGTTTGCGATTGCCCGTTGAATTATGCGGTCCGCGTGTGAATTATGCAGTCGCATATCTGCAGCATTTCATCCTTTTGTGACTTTTCCATGCGTTTTTGGTTCTTCAAGCTCATGCACTACAAAAAATTCAAACTTCATAAGAATTAACGAACAAATGCATTAAAAACGAGGTAAAATATATGTAATTGGTATTAAATGTGCCGAAATTAACCTTTTGCTTGTCCTCAAGCAACTCAAAATATATCATATCCTAAACTCTTACGGAAGTCATGAAACAGTAGTGACCGTAGATGGTTTTGACTGTCATTTAACAAGCATGTAACTTCCTTTATTTACCCTTCCTGGAAGACCATTATCACTTAAGAAAGCAGCTAATCAACTTGTGAACTTTGAGCCTCCACCAAGCTGACAAAATGTTACTCTCAGCTAAGTGCACTTGCATTCTACTTCGAGAGCCTAACTTCTGATGAACCTTGAAGTTCATGCACGCTCACAACAAAGAAAATCCCCAACTCACACATATTTACCGGGGATTCAATCAAACACTCTTTGACTCTGAACAAAAGCTACATGCTACAAGTATCAGTCCATAGGCTTGCCCTTATTTTAACTTGTTGCTATCTCAGGAATGATTGGTTGTATATCACTTAGGACTTTTCACAGGATGTAATGTAGGCTTCAGGATGGGTTGGGTGAGTATCTGGGAATGTAGTGTCTATACCCTCCTTGAACTCTACATAAACCTTCCTTCTTTACTATATAGTATTTATTTACCTCGAGTTATCAACATTGAACTACCTCAAAGTGTTTCTTCACTTTCCACAAGACTCTATTTTTCTTTTCTTTCTCTCTTTTTTTTCTAAAGGTATTTCTTTTCGGGGCTTGAGTTTCTCTATATATATACAACTTTGAGGAAACGAGTTTGAGTTACACACTGTGCCAATATTTCCAACTTCCACTTTGTACCTTCACCCCCAACTTAGGATTTAGCCTCATTCTGCGAAGGTCAATTTTTGGTCAAAATTAGCTAGTCGTCACAACGATAGCCTAAGATCATCTTAACATTCAATCATTAGCCTGAGATTTGCACAAAGAAACCAACCAGAAAAGTTATAGACATCATAAGTTACGCACGTGCATTATTTACACAAATCCTAACTCACTCACGACACATGAACTGTTTGACTCAACATGGTTTCAGCCCTCAAGTGAACGCAGGGCAACTTACAGCTTTCATCATATGATATGTAAGATTTTGAGTAAGCATCAAGTCAAAGAGCGAGCCTCAAGTTCACAAAAATGACTAACAGTAAAAAAAACTATTTATATATTTTTTATATACCAACGAAGGAAGGGTAAAATTTATTCACAAAACTTTCTTTACATGCTTGAAACTATACAATCATACCCAAAAAAAAGTCAAAACGTTTCATGCTACTGCCATGGTTCTACTATTAAACCCTTGGAAATGAACCCGGCGAAGAAAAACCAAAGGGAATTCATTACTAATTACTGGTCTAAAAAGAGTTATGCATAATATTTACACAAAATATCAAAATATCTACCCCACCCCCAACTAAAGAACATGCATTGTCCTAAATGCATAAAGACTTAAAAATAGAGTTTAGGGGCTCCCTGGGGCGCACTAAGTGCTCGGAGGGTTTGAAGCATGTTGGGCAGCTGTGGGGTCATCCGCTGGTACTGAAGCTACAGCTGGTGGGACTTCAGACTGAGTGGTCACCACCACGGCTGGAGCAAGATGCTCTAGCTTCTGTGAGGATGGAGCAGGAAGCTCCACCTGCCCTAAAGATGGGCCTGGAAGCTACTAGCCTCGCCTGGTGGTGGTTGAGTGGTCGATGGAAGTGCCTTGGCAACCATATCTGCTAGCGAATGTGCAATTGCTATCTGCACATCTGCTTCTTCTTCCTCCTGTGAAACCGTAGTAACAGCAACTTTCTTACCCTTGTCCTGATGACCCTCTTCCTCCTCTACCAGTGCATCCTTATATGTCTCCTCATCTTCTGAATCCCCTTCATCGGACTCCTCGGTATCTCCAGATTCCGCCTCGGAAGGAATGTCAATGTGTGCGGGAGGGGATTGAGCCTTTGAGGTCTCAACACTCTGGGCCTCGGGAGTTGCTATCAAGGTTGTGAAATCAAAGTCCATCCCTGGAATGGATGTGCCAGCTCCCTGCTCACCCTCCTTTGGGAGGAATGATGTCAGGTCAAATTCCAGATTTTGCATCTTTTGCAGCTCAGCTTTCAATGCATCAACATCCTTACGGAGCTGAGGCATACCTCCAACCTCACCCCTTTCAACTTTCTCAAGATGCACTTCAAAGTGCTTTAGGCGCTCCTCATAAGTTTTATGTTGACGTTGAATAACATTCACTGAGGATTGGACGGGGAGCAATTATTGTCAAATGAGGTTTGGGATTTCTTTTATCAGTCGGTCCACCTTAGCATTGGTGTGCTGAGCTAGTAGACCCAGCTTGGAAAGAGCTTGTAGTGGGACTTGGGGTTGTACATTGGTGTACTGTGGTGTAGCTGTGGAGGTAGTGGGACCTGAGGGGTATCAGGCAATTGGGCCTCTGAAACTGCTGATTCTCCTGGAATAGGTACTTGAGTTTCTATTGGAGTCATAGTTTCCTTTGGTACTACGTCACTGATACGCATAATATCAATGTCCTTGAGAGCTTTCTCAGGTTTGTCATGCTTTGGCGTAGGAGGTACATTCACAGCTTTGTAGAGAGTTGTGATCAAGCAAAGGGAATGGAAGTGATGTGTGTTTCTGGTTAGCTCTGATACCCAGTTCCCGGAAGATGCTCTCTCCCACATCAACCTTAATGCATGTCATAATGCACACAATGAGGAGTGCCTTCTCAATGTTGATGTCAGTTTCATTCCTAGACAGCATCAGACGGGATGTGACAAAGCTAAGCCAGTAGCGACCCTCACGTGTGATATCCTCCTTGTAGATCTTGTGTTTAGGTCAATCCAGGCGGGTATCCCCTTTTCTATCATAGAAGTAATCCAGGCACGCTCATTGCTCCTGTTAGTTACTTTAGCCTCATATTTAGCTGTTCCGGGACTCCAATCCTCGAAGTACAGGTCATTTATGGTGCCCTTATCACATAGAACTTGGACCCCTCAAACAAGAACCGATTCTGCAAATACCTTGTTTCTCTTCTACTCAGCATTCTTTGATGCCCCATACGAAGCATAGAATTCCCATACAATCATCTCATTGTATTCATCAGGGATCTCAATGAGGAATTCCCAGTTCCTCTGCTTGATGTTCTCGACTATATGAGGGTAGTGCTTCTTCAGCCCATTCAAACTTAACTGTTTTTCCTCGAGGATCTTTCGCTTGGAGAGCCCTTCTTTATATAGACATATGGATCCTGTGACCCCAAAATGCAGATCAAGATCCTCCCCCTTCTTCCTTTTTGCCTCAGCCTGTAAGTCGATTGATGGAAAGATATCCATTTATGCCTCCTCCTCGTCAGATTGGGAGGAGCACTCAGTAGTGGTGCGGGTGGTTCTCGGTCGTGGATGTTTAGTCTGTTGTGTATGTGGGCTCAAAGTGGCTCTTTTCTGTCCACGAGCGAATATAGCTTTTCTTGGTGCCATGTCTGCAATGAAAGAGTGTGTGAGTGGTGGGCAGAGCATAAAAGGTATACACAACAATTTTAACAGAAGAAAACAAGTTGTGCGATGGGTTATGCGGTCCCAGAACCACTATACGGACCGCAAACCCGTCGCATATTTTCACACCCTAGAAGAAATAGATTATATGATGGGTTATGCGATCGTAGAACTACTATGCGGACCGCAAACCCGTCGCATGATTGCACACCCCATTTGATAAAAAGAATATGTGATCGCAAAAGTTTTGCAATCGCAAACAGACCGCGCGATGATCCCCAAAGAACCCAATCACCTGCTCGTGTTTGTTATGGCTTTGAGGTCCACGGAACATGTTTTCGACCGCATAAGCTGCCGTATAACTTCCATTCACAGGGCCACCTCGGTTTTCAGTTTGTGATGACTCTGCAGACCGCAAACCAATTACGCGGGCTGCAAAAGTCGTCTTCCTCAGAGAGCAAGCCTCCCCTGAACAATTTCTACATCCTAATGCATGATTCACCCACGAATCATGCTCACAAACTACTAACACACTCATTTGGGAATTAATCACGAGCTAAGGAGCTCAAAATAATGTACATGAATCAATGAATCCACAAGAAAGAAAGAGAAAGAGAAAAGAAAGAGAAAGAGAAGGCACATACGAAATATCGAACAAGCGGAGATGAGAATTTGAGTTACGAGCACAATGAATTCCTAATCCTTGTTGTATGAGCCTTGTATGTGATTAAAATCTTTTTGGATTTTCTTTTGTTTCTTGTGTTTTTGTGTTTTTGATTTTGTAAGCTTAGTTAAGTGTTCGTGTGCAAGTGAGAGTGACAGTGTGCGAAGGGTTAGGAGATTTTACCTGGACTTTTTGCGATGGGCAAGTGGCCGCATAACACGTTATGCGATCGCATAAGTGTTATGCGGTGATTATAGAACTGGTTCATTTACCTCCATTACACGATGCACTATGCGGTTGCATAATTGATATGTGGACCGCATAACATGAACCCTCACCGCATATTTTTAAACCTAGATTCCTCAATTTTCTAATCGTGTTTGCGACAACTATGCGGTTCGCAAAGTCATTATGCGACCGCATAGTTGCCGCAACCCCCCTGAGTCACTTTTCTTTACTTTCCTCAGTACTTGCACCCTGTTTCATGGTATTTGGGACTACCCGCACTCTAACACACACGTAAACTTTCTTAATCTAATCTACATAAATAAATAAAAACAAACGACAAGAGAGTGTTACCACACATGGGTTGCCTCCCAAAAAGCGCTTGATTTAACGTCGCGGCACGATGAAGTTGGCCCCTTTTTGGGCCTACTCAGTGGTGGGGGAAGGACCATCCTTGAGAGAAAATTGCTCTACCAAGTGCTTGTCTCCTGTTGTGCCCGGGTAATGCTTAACCCGCTGGCCATTCACCTTGAATGTTCGAAGTCCATCCTCAAACTCTAATTCAATAGCTCCGAAAGGGGACACATTCACAACTTTGAACGGGCCAGACCATTTGGATTTGAGTTTTCCCTAAAATAATTTGAGTCTCGAGTTGAAGAGCAAGACTAAGTCGCCATATTTGAACTCCCACTTCAGTATCTTCTTGTCATGAACAAACTTCATTCTTTCTTTATACATGGCGGCACTCTCATAGGCATGGAAACAGAATTCTTCCATCTCGTTGAGTTGTGTCATCCTCATATTAGCAACCTGGGCCCAATCAAGGTTCAACTTTCTCAATGCCCACATGTCTTTGTGTTCAAGCTCCACGGGCAAATGACACGTCTTACCAAAGACTAACTAGTACGGTGAAGTGCCAATAGGAGTCTTGAATGTTGTGTGATATTCCCACAACGCATCATCTAGCTTTCTTGACCAGTCGGTCCTGTTTGCATTGATAGTTTTGGCTAGAATGTTCTTAATCTCCCTGTTGGAGACTTCAACTTGGCCACTTGACTGAAGATGATAAGGTGTGGCCACCTTGTGCTTGACGCTATACTTTTCGAGTAGGCCGGTGAAAGACTTGTTGCAGAAATGAGATCCACTATCGCTAAGGATGGCCCTGGGAGTACCAAACCGTGTGAATATGTTTTTTCTTAAAAATGCGGTCACACTTCTTGCCTCATTGTTGGGAAAGGCGATTGCCTCAACCCACTTGGATACATAGTCCACTGCCACTAGGATATATTTCATGCCATAAGAACTCACAAAAGGACCCATGAAGTCGATCCCCCACACATCGAAGATTTTAACCTCCATTACAAAATTCATAGGCATCTCATGCCTTTTAGAAATTGATCCTTGCCTTTGACATTGATAACAATCTTTGACCATTTGATTCGCATCATGGTAGATCGATGGCCAATAGTAGCCACATTCAAGCACCTTTTCCGTCGTCCGGTTTCCTCCATGATGACCCCCAACCAGTGAGTCATGGCATGCCTTGAGAATTGGGATAACCTCATCTTCCAAAACACATCGTCGAATGATGTTGTCGGTGCAAATACGAAACAAGAAGGACTCCTCCTAATAGTATTGCCTAAACTCCCGCAAGAATTTTTTCTTTTGATATATTTCCAATCCATCGGGAATAAGGTCGCTAACCAAGTAGTTAGCAATATCGGCATACCAAGGAGAGGATGTATAAGACAATGCCAATATGTGCTCATCTGGAAAAGAATCATTGATTTCAAAGTTCTCCTTTGGCCTTCCTTCTTCTTCAAGCTAGACAGGTGGTCCGCAACTTTATTTTCTGTTCCTTTTCAATCCTTGACCTCAAAGTCCAATTCTTGCAATAAAAGGACCCACCGGATCAATCTTCGCTTGGCATCCTTATTTGCAATGAGATAGCAAAGAGCACCATGATCAGTGTAGGCTATCACCTTGGATCCCAACAAATAGGCTTGAAATTTCTCAAAGGCATAGACAATGGCAAGAAGCTCTAGCTCAGTCATAGTATAATTCATTTGAGCACCATTGAGTGCCTTGATTGGGTAGTAGATAGGATGAAGGACCTTGTTATGTCGTTGACCAAGCATCGCCCCAATAGCTACACCACTTGTGTCACACGTGAGTTCAAATGGAAGGGACCAATCTGGTGTGACAATAATAGGTGTCGTGGTGAGATTCTCTTTCAATTCCTCAAATTCCTTGAGACACTTCTCATCAAATACAAACTTGGCATATTTTTCAAGGAGCTTGCACATGGGATTTGCAATTTTAGAGAAGTCCTTGATAAAACGCCAATAGAAGTCGGCGTGCCCCAAATAACTTCAGACACTTTTCACTGAAGTTGGTGGAGGAAGCTTGGAAATGATTTCAATCTTGGCTCGGTCAACCTCTATGCCTTGTTTAGAAATTTTGTGGCCCAAGACAATGTCCTCATCCACCATGAAGTGGCATTTCTCCCATTTTAGCACAAGGTTTGTGTAACGACCCGGCCGGTCGTTCCGAGAGATTTACCCCGTTTTCCCTATTTCTGCATTTGTTATATATCGCTATCCTGTTTTTGATGTGTTGGATCAGTTGGTTTGGGTCCGGAGTGGTTATGGCGAGAGTGTAGGCATTTAGCCTTTTAAAGTAGCCTAATAGTTGAGAAAGTCAACTGAGAGTTGACTTATTGGTGAATGACCTCGTAATGCGGATTTTATAGCTCGGATAGATTCGTTAGGTGATTTGGGACTTAGGAGTGTGTTCAGAATATTTTTGTGATGTCCGGTGTAGAATTAGGCTTGAATTGGCGAAAGTTAGTTTTTGGCGATTTCCGGTCGGCAGTGGAAAAAAGGCTATCGAGGTCGGAATGGAATTCCGGAAGTTGGAACAAGTTTGTAATGTCATTTTGGATATGTCTGCAAAATTTCAGGTCAATCGGAGGTGTTTTGGTTCGTTTCGGCGTAGTTGGCGAAATTTAGAAGTTTCAAAGTTCTTAGGCTTGAATTTGATGTAAATTTGGTGTTATCATGTTGTTTTTGGTGTTTCGAAGGCTCGACTAAGTTTGAATGATGCTATGGGGTGTATTGATATGTTTTGTTGGGGCTCCGAGGGGCTCGGGATTGATTCGGATGCTTGACGGGAAGTTTGGAGTAATTTTTGGTAATCTGCAAGTTGCTGGTTGCTAGTGTTTTCACACCTGCAAAAAGGGAACCGCAGGTGCGGTTCTGCAGGAGTGGACTGGGCTCCGCAGGTGCAAGATTTGGCTGTGTAGGGAGTGGTCCGCAGGTGCGAGGAATTTGTCGCACATGCGATGCCGCAGGTTCGGAGAAATGGTCGCAGGTGTGGGAATTAGCCCGTTAAGTCAGTTTTTGTAGGTGCGCACCTGGGACCGCAGGTGCGGGTTCGCAGGTGCGGCCAATTGTCTGCAGGAGCGGAAATGGCTGGGCAGAAATAGTATAAAAAGGACCCTCCGCAAAATTTCTTATTTTTCCATCAATTTTCATGCTGGAGGAGTCCATGGAAAGCGATTTAGAGAGGGAAGTTCAAGACTCTTCAGAAAAGGTAAGTTCTTTGGTTGCTAATCTCGTTCCTATGCTATTTTGTTCGGATTAGGATTGAAAATTTAAGGGTTTGAGTAGGAAAAGGTTGGGAAGAAGGGGGTGGAGTATTGGAAATTCTTTAGAGGTTTTCGATAGGCAATTGTGGTCCGATTTAATGTTCTTGGTATGTATAGAATCGTGGGAGGTAGAGGTTTCTAATGATGTAAAAATTATCGAATTCTGAGATGTGGGCCCGAGGCTCGGGTTTGGCTGAATTTCGAGATTTTTGGCTAAATTGATAATTTTCGATTGGGTTGTGTTCCTTGAGTATATATTGATAATGTTAACTGGTTTTGGCTAGATTCAGAGCAATCGGGAGCCAATTTGAGGGGCAAAGGCATAGCAGACTAGTGTTGTGGCCTGGTAGAGGTAAGTAATGGTTATAAATCTTGTCTTGAAGGTATGGAACCCCGGACTACATTATTTTCTCACTGAATTTGGAATGGCTCACATGTCGGATGATGAATATGTGGCGCATACTGATTTTTGGATTGGACTAGGTCCTCTCCGCGGCGACTAATGAGTTGCATATTTACTCAAAACCTTATGTTAAAGTATGTTCTAAAGATTTGTGAAATATTTGGGCTATAAGCCGTGTTTGGGGCATCGTGTCGATCTGTTTAGACCCCTTTGAGGGCGTTTTACTACTGTTTTGCTCACTACCTGTTGATGATTTTACTCAGCATCATTGTGCATACTGTTTTAATTGAAACTCAGCCTGATTTACACTACATGAGCATTAAAATGATGTTTCAGTTCGAGTACCCTATTTTACTACTTCGCCCGAGGGGTTTTTCGAGCGGTTCCACCGAGTGTGGTTGAGGGCCAAGAGTGATGGTGAGGTGCTGAGTGATATTAGCGCTTGGACTGAAGGAGCCCCTCCGGAGTCTGTACACACCCCAAGTGAGCGCACCGAGTGCGAGTGACGAGTGATTGGGAGGCTTGAGTGACTGTGAGGTGCTGAGTGATTGTGAGGTGCTGAGGGATTGTGAGGCATGCCCGAGGGGCTGATTATGAAACATGTTTTGACCGACGGGCTACTATGATTTTTCTACATTCATTGCATACCAAATACTTTGTTTTAAAGTGGTTAAAAATTTGCATTCTTTAAAGGACTTTTATGAAGTTGATTTTCAAGGTATGATGATTTGTATATCTATGTTATACTATTGGAAAGTAAGGATGTGTATATTGTGACTTGATGGCATTGATTTTTATGTGTTTCCTTGCTACTTAGACTTGATTTATTTTCATTACTACTGAGTTGGCATACTCACATTACTCCCTACACCTCTGTGTGCAGATTCAGGAGCAGATATCGAGCATTAGCTTTTATAAATTGCAGCAGAGCCGGATCGTGGGATATAGAGGTAGTTGTTCAGTGTTCGCAGCATCTCTGTTTTCCCTTCCTGTTGTATTTAGCTTTGATTCGGAGTTTTGTATTATAATACTTTATTTTGGCTTATTTCACTAGATGCTCATGACATGTTGGCTCCGGGTTTTGGGGATGGAAGTACTGTATATAAATTGGCCTACTATATTAAGAAATTTTCTATATATTGTTATGAAATGCTTGAAACTTAAATGGGATTCTCAAAAGAAATTGTGAACACGCGGTAGGCGGCTAGCCTAGTTCCATGATAGGCGTCATCACGGCCGGTTAGGATTGGGGTCGTGACAGTTTGTCTCCTCACACCTTTTGAGCACTTGCCTAAGGTTTTCAAGACAATGCTCAAAGTAATCACCCACTACCGAGTAATCATCCATAAATACTTCTAAGAAATCTTACACCATGTCCGAGAAGATAGACATCATGCACCGTTGGAAGGTAGCCGGAGCGTTGCATAGCCCAAATGGCATCCGGCTAAAAGCAAAGGTCCCATATGGGCATGTGAAAGTTTTTTTCTCTTGATCTTCCAATGCAATGTTGATTTGGTTATAGCCGGAATATCCATCCAAGCAGAAATAGAATGACCTTCCCGCTAGCCGATCAAGCATTTGATCAATAAAAGGCATAGGGTAATGGTATTTGCAGGTGGCACTGTTAAGCTCCTGGTAGTCCATACACACCCTCCATCCGGTTACAGTCCTTGTTGGGATAAGCTCGTTCTTCTCATTGTGGATCACAGGCATGCCTCCCTTCTTCGGCACACATTGCATCGGGCTCACCCAAGAGCTATCTGCGATGGGTTAGACTACCCCGGCATCCAACCACTTGATAATTTCCTTCTTTACCACCTCTTTCATAGATGGGTTCAATCTCTTTTGGTGCTCCACACTAGGCTTGCTTCCTTGCTCCAATTGGATTTTGTGCTCACAAATACCGGCGGGAATTCCTCGGATGTCTGCAATTGTCCACCCAATGGCTTGTCAGTGTTCCCTCAAGACGTTCAATAAGTTACCTATCTGCACATCATTCAACAAAGAGGAAACGATTACAGGTAAAATATCCCATAGGGCCAAGAAATTTATACCTCAAATGTGGTGGAAGTGGCTTGAGTTCAAGTTGTGGTGGCTCAATAATTGACGGCTTTGCGGGGGGAGTGACTTTATTCTCCAAGTCAAAAGAGAGCTTCTTTGGTGCATAAGTGTATGACCCATGTCCTTCTAGTGCATTCACAACTTCCATGTACCCCTCCATGTCTTCACCATCAAAATTCACCAATATTACTGCCAAGGCCTCACCTAGGCATTCTTCTTCCATATTTATCTCACTTGCATCTTCTACCTCATCAACAACATCAATGACCCTGATTCCTTCATATGCATGTGGCAGTTTCATACCCTTACTTGCTTGAAAGGTGACTTCCTCATCATTTACTCGAAACTTGATTTCATTTCGTTAATCCATCAGTGCTCTTACAGTAGCAAGGAATGCCCCCCCAATATGATAAGAATTTCTTTATAAACGGTAGAGACAAGTATTACAAAGTCTGCTGGGAGGAGGAATTTTCCCACTTTCACTAGGACATCGTCAACAATTCCCACGGGTCTCTTGATTGAACGATCGGCCATTTTCAATCTCATGCTTGTAGGTCTTGGCAAGCTTAACCCTGCTTGGTTGTAAATAGCAAGAGGCATCAAGTTAATACTAGCCCCATTGTCACAGAGCGCCCTTGCAAAATCTCGCAAGCCAATAGTACATGGGATGGTGAATGCTCTCGGGTCTTCTTTCTTTTCGACGGTTGTTGTTGCAATAATGGAACTAACCCAGTGAGTCACACTCACCACTTCATTCTTGGTAGATGTTTTCTTAGTTATCAAGTCCTTTAAGTATTTAGCAAATCCCAGAATTTCTTGGAAGGCTTCCAAGAATGGAATGTTCACTGACAATTTCTTTAGAATGTCATAAAACTTCTCGAACTTGCTATCATCCACCCTCCTAACAAGTCTTTAAGGAAACGGAGGGATATGTCGAGGAATTGGTACTAGAGCTTTTGGGACCTCTTTCACCTTTTCCTTTACCTCATCATGGTGTGCTTTTTGGACTTTACCTCTTGGGGATCTTTTCAACTTCAACAACAATCGGCACTTCAACTTGTGCCTCAACCTCTTGCTCAAGGTCATCAACTTCAACCACTTGTTCATTTTATCCTTGAAGTTCCTTCCCGCTTCGTGTGGTGATATCCACGCAATGAGAAGTTGAACCACTCTCATTACCTTTAGGGTTGGAAATTGTGTCACTTGGGATTGTGCCTTTTAGCTTCGGATTTTGTTCTCATGACAAATCTCGCATTTGCATTTCAAGCTTTTGTATAGAAGCGGTGTGTGGCCCCACAAGTTCGTCCATGTTTTTCATTGTAGTTTCGCCTCTTTCTTGATTTTGCAAGATCTTTTCAAGCATGCCATCCAACTTAGATTCTTGCCTCCTTATAATGCGAGGAGTTCAAATATTTCCCTTTTGGTAGAACATAGGGGTTAGAACTCCGGTTGGCATAATTGTTGTTGTTGTTGCTCCAAGTGCCTTGACTTGACCCACCTTGATCATTGCGCCAGTTTTGATGGCCTTTCCTTTGCGGGTTTGGCATCCATTGATTTTTTTGGCAATAACCTTGAGAATTATGGACATAGTTTGCTTCCTCGAACTCTTGATTCACCATGGGTTGCATGTCTTCCACAACATTTACCTTCTTTGTCTGACTTTCTGTGAACATCTTGGTTAGCACATTAATGCTTGTGGCAAGCCCAGCAATCAATTGGTCTCTCCCTTGGTTGTTTTTTTTCATGCTGGTTAGAGAGGGAGTACTGTATGCAATTCCACGAGTGGTATCTTCAGAGTGCCAGGATTGGTTATGCTCGGTCATTTTGTATAGAATCTGTGTAATCCTGGGGAATGTTTTGTCCATGAAAGATCCATCTGCCGCATTTTTATCTATGGATTGATTCAGTGGATCCAAACCCGTGTAATATTTCTCCAACAAAATTGTGTCCAGAAAATCGTGATTCGGTGACCCCACTAAGTATATCTTGAAACGGTCCCACGCCTCATGTAAGTGCTCTCCTGGTAGTTGTTTGAAAAAGAATATTTTATCTCTGAGTTCAGATTTCTTGATTTATGGGAACCATTTGGCTAAGAAAGCACGGACAAGTTCAGTCCAAGAGTGTATAGAATGAGGAGGTAGATTTTGAATCTATTTTCTCGCTTCTCCAACCAGTGAGTACTTGAATACCCGCAGTCGCAGGGCATCATCTGTCACATTGTTCTGTTTATGCATTGCACACACACCCAAGAAGTTTCTAAGTTGTTGCATTGGATCATCATCTGTAGAGTTTCTGAATAATACTTCCGCCTTGAGCATTAGGATTAGCCCATGTTCTACCTTTAATGTACAAGCGTCAACTCGCGGAGGGACAATGGCGTTGGTGTCCTTAATATATTCCTCAATGTCCGCGAAGGAATTCTCTTCTTCCTCATAATCGGCCATGCTGACCTAGCACACAAATCAAAGATAGCAAAGTGTGATGGAATAGAAAAAGATGTAAAGTGAAGTGCACATTGGTTAGTAAGTTCAAAACCGTATTCCCCGGCAACGGCGCTAAAATTTGACACGCTCAAATTACACCTTAATAAATAGTGTAAAGCGGTCGATGTCAAATATAATAACCTAAATAGGTTGGGGTCGAATCCCACAAGGAATAGGTGTGAAAAGATTACTTGAGTAGTGTGAAACTTAACTTAAATCATAATTATATTCCGTTAGCTAAAAAGGATATTGTAATTGAGTGAAATGAAGACAAGTATAATGTTGTAAGATTGTGATTAATTTGATTAACGAAACCAAGGTTGTGTCCCCTTCAATAAAATGTAATGCTATCGGTGTTAATATGATATATTTCTAATGGAAGGTCCTGTATGCAAATGATTTCTAAATGACTACCCAATATTTTCCAATAGTTGGGTAGTATTTTCTCTTTATGATTTTTCCAAATATAAAAGTGTTACAATTAAGAACAATCAATTTATTCCAAATAAAACCCACTTATTCCTAAGCGATTCTATTAAACAAGGTTTAAAGCCTTGAGTTTTTTATATTCACTTCTACCAAACCCTAACCCACTTTTTCAAGTAAAGAAAGAGTAAAATGGAATTTGTTAATATTTGCAACCACCAAAAATAAATGAAGAATGAGAAATGGATAAATATCAACCAACCATTATATGTATATTCAATGGTAAACACCCATTAACATTACACCCATTTAGGGTCCACAACCTTAGAATTTAAACTAACCATTCATACAAAAATACAAAACTAGAAAAATATTTAAAGTCATAATGCTTACAAAAGTGCAAGAATCTTTCTTCTAAAGCTTTTAAAAGAGATGAATATTCAATGCCATTGTTTGTAGTCTCTTTTTCAGAAAAGATGACTCACACAAACTATAATAAATCTATTTATAGTGGGCTAAAAGTCGGAGCCAAAATTGGGCAAAATTGCCCTTGCAGACAGTTTATGCGACCACATATCCATCGCCAGATCAGGTATGTGGTTCTTATAATCTCCTTCATTTCGCAGACTTGTAGGACACCCGGTCCAGGCTTCCATCGCGTATCAGTTATGTTGTTCGCATATCTGTTATGCGACTGCATTTTCCCATCGCAATCTTGTTGAGAGGCTTCTTCTACTGGAATTATGCGGTCATTATGCGGCTCGCAAAAGTGTTATGCGACCGCGTCATGGACTGCATATTCTTCTCTTGGTTTGACCAAATAGTCTTCTCCAGTTTGCAATTGCCCATTGAATTATGCGGTCGCATATCTGCAGCATTTCATGATTTTGTGACTTTTCCATGTGTTTTTGGGTCATCAAGCTCATGCACTACAAAACAATCAAACTTCATAAGAATTAACGAACAAATGCATTAAAAATGAGTTAAAATCTACGTAATTGGTATTAAATGTGCCAAAATTCTACGGCACATCAACACCCCCAACTTAACCTTTTGCTTGTCCTCAAGCAACTAGAACAAAAATTATCCTATCCTAAACTCTTACGAAGTCATGAAAGTAGTGACCGTAGATGGTTTTGACTGTCAGTTAACAAGCATGTAACTTCCTTTATTTACCCTTCCTAGAAGACCATTATCACTTAACAAAGCAGCTAATCAACCCTTGAACTTTGAGCCTCGACCAAACTGACAAAATGTTACTCTCAGCTAAGTGCACGTGCATTCTACTTCAAGAACCTAACTTCTAATGAACCTTGCAGTTCATGCGCTCTCACAAAAAAATAAAATCCCCAAATCACACATATTTACCAGGGATGCAATCAAACACTCTTTCACTCGGAACAAAAGATACATGCTACAAGTATTAGTCCATAGGCTTGCCCTTATTTTAACTTGTTGCTATCTCAGGAATGATTGGTTGTAGATCACTTAGGACATTTCACATGTTGTAATATAGGCTTCAGGGGTGAGTATCTGGGAACATAGTGGCTATACTCTCCTTGAACTCTACATAAACCTTGTTTCTTTACTATATAGTATTTATTTACCTCGAGTTACCGACATTGAACTACCTCAAAGTGTTTCTTAACTTTCCATAAGACGCAACTTTTCTTTTCTTTCTCTCTTTTTTTTTATGAAGGTATTTATTTTCGGATCTTGAATTTCTCTATATATATACAACTTTGAGGAAACGATTTTGAGTTACACACAGTGCCAATCTTTCCAACTTCCACTTTGTACCTTCACCCCCAACTTAGGCTTTTAGCCTCATTCTTACTCGTTCAAGGAGGGTTAGGTTCAAAATAAGGGATTATTTCAAAATGAGATAAAGGTGTGTAGTGTGGTAACCAAAGAAAAGGCTAAAGGCTCAACGGGGGTAACTAGGGTAATTTATGTACCCGGAAGGTCAATTTTTGGCTAAAATTAGCTAGTCGTCACAAAGATAGCCTAAGATCATCTCAACATTCAATCATTAGCCTGATATTTGCACAAAGAAACCAACCGGGCAAGTTCTAGACATCACAAGTTACGCACATGCATTATTTACACAATCCTCACTCATTCACGACACAAGAACTGTTTGACTCAACATGGTTTCAGCCCTCAAGTGAACGCAGGAACACTTAAATCTTTCACCATATTTTATGTAAGATTCTGAGTAAGCATCTATTCAAAGAGTGAGCCTCAAGTTCACAAAAATGACTAACCGTAAAAAAATTATTTTATATTTTTTATATACCAACGAAGAAAAGGTACAGTTTATTCACAAAACTTTCTTTACATGCTTGAAACTATACAATCATACCAAAAAAAAGTCAAAACGTTCCATGCTACTACCATGGTTCTACTGCTACACCCTTGGAAAAGAACCCGGCGAATAAAAACCAAGGGAAATTCATTACTAATTACTGGTCTAAAAAGAGTTATGCATACTATTTACACAAAATATCTACCCCACCCCCAATTAAAGAACATGCATTGTCCTTAATGCATAAAGATTTAAAAATAGCGTTTTGAGGCTCCTAGGGTGCACTAAGTACTCGGAGGGTCTGAAGCATGCTGGGAAGCTGTGGGGTCACCCGTTGGTACTGAAGCTGCAGCTGGTGGGACTTCAGATAGAGTGGTGACCACCACGGCTGGAGCAAAATGCTCCAGCTGCTGTGAAGATGGAGCAGGAAGCTCCACCTGCCTTGAAGATGGGACTGGGGCTTGGGAGCTGCTAGCCTCGCCTGGTGGTGGTTGAGTGGTCGAGGGAAGTGCCTTGGCGACCATATATTCTAGTGAATGTGCAATTGCTGTCTGCACGTCTGCTTCTTCTTCCTCCTGTGCAAACGTAGGAACAACAACTTGCTTACCCTTGTCCTTATGACCCTCTTCCTCCTCTACCACTGCATCCTCAACTGTCTCCTCATCTTCTGAATCCCCTTCATCGGACTCCTCGTTATCTCTAGAGTCCGCCTCGGAAGGAATGTCAATGTGTGCAGGAGGGGCTTGAGACTTTGAGGTCTCAACACTCTAGGCCTCGGGAGGTGCTATCAAGGTTGTGAAATCAAAGTCCATCCCTTGAATGGATGTGCCAGCTCCCTGCTCACCCTCTATTGGGAGGAATGATGTTAGGTCAAATTACAGATTTTGCATCTTCTACAGCTCAGCTTTCAATGAATCAACATCCTTATGGAGCTGAGGCAACCTCCAACCTCACCCAGTTCAACTTTCTCAAGACGCACTTCAAAGTGCTTTAGGCGCTTCTCATAAGTTTTATGATGTTGTTGAAGAACATTCACTGAGGATTGGATGGGGAGCAATGCTTGTCGAATGAGGTTTGGAATTTCTTTTATTAGCCGGTCCACCTTAGCATTGGTGTGCTGAGCTTGTAGACCCAGCTTGGAAAGAGCTGGTAGTGGGACCTAGGGTTGTACAATGGTGTGTTGTGGTGTAGCTGGGGAGGTAACTAGGACCTGAGGGGTGTCAGGAAATTGGGCCTCTGAAACTGTTGATTCTGCTGGAGGAGGGTCTTGAGTCTCTATTGGAGTCGCAGTTTCCTTTGGTGCTGGGTCACTGATGCGCATAATATCAATGTCCTTGAGAGCTTTCTCCGGTTTGTCATACTTTGGCACAGGAGGAACATTCACAACTTTGCAGAGAGCTGTGATCAAGCAAGGGAATGGAAGTGATGTGTGTTTTTGGTTAGCTCTGATACCCAGTTCCCGGAAGATGATCTCTCCCACATCAACCTTAATGCCTATCATAATGCACGCAATGAGTGCCTTCTAAATGTTGATGTCAGTTTCATTCCTAGACGGCATCAGACGGCATGTGACAAAGATAAACCAATAGCGACCCTCCCGTGTGAGATCCTCCTTGTAGATCTTGTGTTTAGGGTCAATCCAGGTCGGTGTCCCCTTTGCTATCACGGAAGTAATCCAGGCACGCTCGTTGCTCTTGTTAGTTACTTTAGCCTCATATTTAGCTGTGTCAGGGACTCCAATCCTCGAAGTACAAGTCATTTATAGTGCCCTTATCACATTGCACTTGGACCACTCGAACAAGAACTCATTCTGCAAATACCCTGTTTCTATTCTGCTCGGCATTTGGGGCATAGACTATCATCTCCTGCTACCCGATTACTATGTTAAAGTTTTTTACCTAAAAGTGCTCTAATTGAATTCTAAGTCGTGCACTACCCGTCCCATACCTAATGGTCCAGGAGGTTTTGGACCTCTATTTAGGTGGTTCTAGACCTTACCTGGGCTGCTCAAAATGAAAAGTTAGGCGAGAGACAAAAACACGTAAGACTTCATGTAAAGGCAGTTAAAGGCTCACATTAACCTCCACACTTAGGCAGCAAATGCATGCAAACAGATGTTCATGTTAGGAAGTTTCAGAATTAAGAACCTTAGGCCCTATAGACATGATTTCCGGGTGATTTTTAATTAAAGCATGCAGGCAGTTTCGGACGCAAGATGTTGCTTGTAGAAAGGATTATATAGCTATTACGAGCTGACTATTAAGATCGCAGGTTTCAAGTTATTGAACCTATATTTTCTATGTCTAGGTGGTTTACGCAGTAATGGATAATGAAAATCTATTGGGAAAAGTCCCAGAAATATTCATGCTTTCTAACAATAGCATATATAAAACAATGTTTGAGCGGTTTAGCATTAACAAATTATGGCGAGTAATTATACCCTATAGGCAGTATCTCTAATGATTAGCACTTAGAGCTGATTTTATTGTCATACCTTAATCCTATATGCATATTTTCTAGATGAACAGCTCCAAACAGAATAATTGGAATCTTATAGGCCATATTTCTAGTGAATGATGCGAACTGAAAGAAAAATTGTGACATTTGTTCCTATAGGCAGATTTTTCTAGTAGCACATAGTAGTAAACGTAATTGCAGCATTTTTAATTCATGTTTGTTAGTAGGCAGTGCATGTGTGTGTGCTTCCCCTAATGGCATGATTTCTATAGTGCACATAGTGATTGAATATCATATATAGCAAGTAAATCACTGAGTCCTATAGGCATATTATCTACCCATTTTGTATGCAAATATTAAAAGTCTACCCACTTCCCATTTTTACTAATACCCCAATCGTTTATACAAATTTATTACAGGCCAAGTAATGAGTGAGATACAAATGTTATGCAAATAATGATAATAGACCCACAGCAGGCCCGAATGAAATACCTAGCTCTGTATGGGCCTTCAAGAATTATCATGCAGCATACCCAGACTTCCAACAAGGAGCCATATTAATCAACACAATCCCAAAATCCATAGAGGAGCCCAAAGTCAATTCATATAACCATATTGCCAAGCATTGCATCATTTAAACCAACCAGCTTAGAAATACAGCAGATAATATGAAGAAAAGGGTTGAGTGTGGGTAGTTTAAGTTTCAGGGAGTGACTAAAGACCTAAATCCTAGTGTGTCAGAGTTCACAAGGGTCTCAATGGACTCCCGAGCAGTGCTCACACTAGGGATGTCAGTAGTAAGAGTCTTGGTAACCTTGGCTTTCAGCCGGCTAAGAATGAGAAGTTCAAGATAGCATAGGTAACAAGTGAGGGAGAGTGGACAATGGTTAAGGGACAGAGTTGTACTTAGTTTTAGGAAGCAAACATAGCAAATATTAAAACACATAACAGTTCATCAAAAGGACAACAAGGCTTAGAGACAGGCTCACCATTTAGCAAAAATAACACATAGGCAGAATCATATTGAAGGAGTTAGGAGAAGCAAGTTTGCGGGATTGATAGAGATTGTTACACACAGGTGCATGATACCAAACAAGTTGAAACATGGTTGGAAATTACACTAAGCATACATCCTAATGTTATAAGAAAGCCATGTTAAACTCACAATAAGAAACAACATCATATATGGCAGGGAAGTATAGATTAGGAATTACTGAAGGGATAATGAATCAAACAAGCCAAAAAAACGTAAGGGAAATATTAACAGGGGAACTAGCCATGGTTGATAGAAGGGGTCTTAACACAAAAACACACTACATATGCAAGATTACCGTTACAGAAATTTAGAATAGAGTGGGAAAATAAACTCATGCCAGATATAAATGTAGGAATTCAGGTTTTTGACATAATAGGCTAATTAAATAAATAAAGTCCAAATTATGAAGATGAAGCATATTCAGATAATAGAATTGACAATTTTAAGTAGAACTATACAATAAAGAGGTTCCAACAAGTGTAAAGGTCGCACAGCAGTAGCTCAAAACACATGGGCTAAATGGATTTAAGGGAATCCAAATTATTCAAATTAGACACAAGCATGTTTCAGAGCTAGCAACATTACGTGAAACTAATGTTAAAGAGACTTAAAATTATTGTAAAGCTAGCAGAATTGCACACAAGAGTAGCCTACAAATATATTAAGCCATGGATTTCAGAAAATAAGAACACATGCAAATCAGAGACATGTAGGGATGAAATTACAAAAGTCAAGTGACTTTCCAGTCAAACGAATAGCAGTAAAGACCAAAAAATCCACAAGAACCCAGAATCTCAATGCGTCAAAGTTCCCAAGAGCTTCGGAAGAACTCCGGGCAATGCTCGCACCAAAAGGGAGTTCGAATAATAGAATCTCAGTGGCCTTGGCTTCCAGCCGGCCAAAATAAAGTACAAAACAAGAGAATGAGGAAATCACATAACAAAAGCCCCAAATTTTTAGTGAAAGTATGTCGATTAAAGTCTGCTCTAAAAGGGGAATAGGAAGGGGTTTATATAGCAGTAAAAATTTAACGAACAAACAAGGAAACAAAACAAATCAAACATAGAATAAGGAAAGGAGACATGCAAAAATCAGTTCAAAAATCAATTTAGGAGAGAAATCGGGTAAACCCTAGTTCAAGAGGGAAAGTGCAAATCAACAGAGATCTCAATGAAATCGGACTCACATAGCGTGGTATTGAATGTACGGAGACGGAATAATGCTCGAAAATCAAAGATTCAAGCCACTTTGGTTCCATCTCAGAAGATCTTGCTTGCTAAACTTCGGTAAGCACCTAAGTAACACCACAAACAGACAACTAGTACCAAAAGGTTTCAAACATGGTAAAAAATAATGGTTGAATCCCGTTATCAATGGGATTAGGAGAGGGGATTAAGGGGAGACGGCTAGGGTTTCTCAGAGAAGAAGAGAGAATAGAGAGAATTTAGAGGCAGCGGGTTAATAGGAAATGGTAGGGTTTAGGCGGGTTTGGTTAATTAAAGAAGGGGGTGAATGGGGGTCGTTGATCTTGAGAGATCAACGGCTGGGATTAAAAACAAATGGGACAGGTCGTAGAAAGTGGGTACCGACCGGGTTTTGTAAAGGGGTCATTTGCCTTGGTCTTGGGGTCTATTGGGCTAAGCATATTGGGCCAATTTGGTTCAAAGTTAGTTTAAGACTAGGCTATTATTTAAGTACACGAAAATAATTTATAAAAAGACTAAGTAAATAAGTAAGAATATTATTTAAACATTGAAATGCTTAAAAATAATAACTTTATGTTATAAAAATATAAAATAATATTTTGACACAAATAATATAAATGAAGAGCATTTCAATACGAATATAGGTTGTTACTGCAAAATTGCGCAAATAGCTTATAAAATACAAAATATAATTGTGTAAAACAAAGTAAAATATTATGAAGCATATATATGGGTGCAAAATAATAAATTGGATGATTGAGTCATCACAAAATAATTTAAAGGGTAATTAATAAATATTTGAACAATTTGAATGCAAGAAAATTGATTTTAAAGTTCTAAAAATGATGAAAAAATGGTAGAAAAATGCTTGTATAGATTTGTAAACTAAGTAATGATGCAAAATGATGTTTTTAAAAGTATTTATATTATTAGGAAAAATATGAGGGCAAAATTGGGTGTCAACATCATCCAGGTTCAAGAAAGGACGAGATACAAGAGGCAGTAATTCTAACACAGACGTAAGGATTGGAGATTACAGTTTCAATTTAGCACTTCCGAGTTGGTTGCTGTTTTAAGAAGTATGGGAGATAAGGTATGGTGGCCTAAAGAAATGATATCAAACCCGAGCAAATGAAATCCAGATTTCTGGTGTGAGTTTCACAACAATCATGGCCATAAAACAGCAGATTGTAGATTATTACAAGGTGAAGTTGAGCATTTGTTAAAGCAGGGGTATTTAATTGACTTGTTCAGTGAGAAAGGTAGGCAATCCTATATGAAGAATAGACAAGAGCCTCCAAAACCTCCGTCTGCAAAGAGAACAGTCAATGCGATAAGCGGGGGAGAAGAGGTCAATGGTGTGACATATACAGCTGCAAAAAAGACGCTGAAAGTCACGGTTACTCATGGAAAGCGAGTTTTCCATGTTTTGGATGAAGACAGTATAACTTTTGATGATGCAGATGCGGATGGCTTGTTAATTCCTCACAATAATGTGCTGGTAATACCTTTACTTGTACATGATACTAATGCAAAACGAGTTTTGATTGATCCATGTAGCTCTGTAAATATCATTCTTCTAAGAGTGGTAAATGAATTGCAAGCTGGAACAAAGTGGTACCAAAAGCACAATCTTTGTCTGGATTTTATAATTCAAGTGTTATCACAAAGGGGAAATAGTGCTTACCACATTTGTAGAGGGAGTTATCAAGGATATGAAATTCCAAGTGATAGATACTGACATGGCTTATAATATGTTTTTTGGAAGGCCATGGATTCATGATATGGACGTTGTATCGTCAACATTCATCAAGTTATTAAGCTCCTTCACAATGGGGGATTCGACAAATCCGCTGTCATAACCCAAAATCCATAAGGTCGTGATGGCGCCGGACATCATTGTCAGGCAAGCCAATCATTAATTAATTGAAACAATTTCTTGTTTTAACATTTATGAAAAAAGAAAAAAAAACATTTTCTTTAACTTTATTACATATTAACTAAATAAAATCTGTCGAGTAAAACAATAGTTTGAATATTCCATTTCAGCAATTATATCCCAACACATCCCAGAACACGGTGTCACAAGTACATGAGCAATTTCTAAGAATTTATACAATCATCACAAAGCTTGTCTGAAATACAAGTTGGACAAGGAATTTAAAATGAAAATAAATACAGTACGAGGGAGACTCTATCAACTGCGGATCACCTCCGGATGATGCAGCTCGCCTAAGTCTCCAAATCCGTCACATTGCTATGAAAGTACCTGTGCAATGAAAATGCACAGCAAGTGTAGCATGAGTACAAAAATAACGTGTACTCAGTAAGTCGCCCGCCTAACCTCATAGAGGTAGTGACGAGAGGTCGAATTAGACACTCACTAGGGTCCAACAATTTATTTAACAGCATAAGATGAACACGATAGGCATGTAAAGGTAGTAAAGCAGCATATATATAAGGCACTGAAATCCAAGTAAATACTGGAAGTAAACAAACAGTTACCACTTTCTCTCTTCTTTTTTTCCAAATATCTTAAATAAATAATTTCCTCTTTGTTTTCCCCCAAATATCCTAAATCAACAATTACTTCTTTATTTTCCCCCAAATATCTTATCACTTCAAAAATTATGAAAAACATTTAACAATTTAGCATGCGCATACGGGATAAGGACAACCGGCCTGAGTCATCATAATAATCATCTTTGTGCACTGTCGAGGGTCGAACAGCCCGAACCATAATATTTCTTTCAATCTCGAGGTGGCGTACGGCCCGCTCCCATGAGAGTGGGGAAAATAACACTCCGCTCGCGGAATGTAAATTTCGAAGCGGTCGCATGCAGTCATGCACAATCAACAATCGACCCCGACTACGTCGGGAAAACAAGTACTCAAGTAAATGACAGATTTCTCTTTTGGAAACCCCAAAATAGTATTTAAATCCTTTTTCGAAATTCACTTGCCAAGTTTTTATAATGTTTAATAATACAACCTTATCTGGAAATACAATTGCCCCCGAAGGAAATCAATTCTCTTTTTAGATAATTAAGAAAATAAACTCTAATCTTCCTCGGTCATTTGATTACAATCTCGATTATATTAGCAGTCTAATATTACAGACAAGATCACAGGTACAACAGGTAAGACATGCTAGTGGGTCCTAGGCAACCCGGACATGGCATAATAGTAGCTACGCACGAACTCCCGTCACCTCGTGCGTACGTAGCCCCCGCAGATAGTAACACATACTTAATTAGTTCACCTAGGCGGGCAATTCCCCCTAACAAAGTTAGAAAGGAGACTTACCTCGCTCCGAAGTCCCATAACCGGCTTCCAAGCCCTTCCGACGACTTCCATGGATCCATAATGCCCCAAAACTACCAAATAACGGGCAAAGCAATGAAAATTCATCTTAATACTTGCAACAAATTCAAATTATATACTTTCCCAATCCCGCTTAGTGAAATGACCAAAATGCTCTCGGCCCACGCGCCCGGAATCCAAAATTTCTCGAAGATATATTCTACACATAGCCTTACTAACTCAAATATACGATTTACTCTAAATTTCATGCTCAAATTCGTGGCTAAAAATCCAAATTACCATTTCTAGGTTTCATCAATATTTTCCAAATTTTCCCACAATTTTCATCTATAATTCCATGCAATAACCTTGTATTTAACTTAGAAACATGAAGTAATTACTTACCTTGACATTGATGATGAATTTCCCCTCTTGAAGCCCTCCTAAAATCACCTAAGCCATCAGAAAAATGAGAGAAATGGCCAACAATCTCGGTTTTAAAACATTCTGCCCAGCCTCATTTCCGCACCTGTGATCCTTCCTCTGCACCTGCGCTCCCGCAGGTGCGACCAATATCCTGCACCTGCGGCTTCCTCAGCTCCAGCCCAAACTCGCACCTGTGCTCCATTTTCCGCACTTACGGCCAATGTCTTGCAGGTGCGGTCGCACCAGACACCAGCAACTTCAGCTTTTCTCAACTTCAAATATTGATACGTTAACCATCTGGAATCCACCCGAGGCCCCTGGGACCCCGTCCAATTATACCAATCTGTCCCAAAACATAATGCGGACTTGCTCGAGGCCTCAAAACACATCAAACAATATTGAAACCACGAATTGCACCCAAATCCCAACTTTATGAACTTAGAAATTTCCAGCTTCTACATCTGATGCTGAAACCTATCAAATCACGTCCGATTGACCTCAAAATTTGCACACAAGTCATATTCGACATTATAGACCTGCTCCAACTTCCGGAATTGTATTTTGACCTCGATATCAAAACTTCCACTTCCGGTCGGATTTCTCAAAAACCTTCAAATTTCTATCTTTAGCCAAATGACTTCAAAATGACCTACGGACATCCAAATTCACTTCCGATCGCGCTCCCAACTCCAGAATCACCATACGAAGCTATTCCGAAACTCGGAATCCCAAACAGACATCAACATCACTGAAATGCGCTTTAAGCCAAACTTAGGAAATTCCTTCAAAAATGCTGACTACCACAATATATGCTGAAACACTCCCGGGTTATCCAAAACCCAATCCGGACATACGCCCAAGTCCGAAATCATCATACAAACCTGCTGGAACCTTCAAATCCTGATTCGAAGGTCGTTTACTCAAGATTCCAATCTTAGTCCATTTCTCTAACTTAAGGCTTCTGAAATGAGAATTTTCTTTCCAAACAACCTCTAAACTTCCCAAAATTCAATTCCGACCACGCCCACGGGTCATAATACCTGAAACGAAGCTTCTCACGGCCTCAAATTGCTAAACAACGCGCTAGAGCTTAAAATGCATGGTCGGGTTGTTACATTCTCCCCTACTTAAATAGACGTTCATCCTCGAATGTGCTAAGAACTGTTGTGGAGTTATCTGAAATCACTGTTTAACACCTCGAGCACCTGCCCGCGCTACCACAACCCAGTTGATCACATTAGCTTGATCAAATCTGAAGTTTCTTCTTTTATCCATATGATAAGTTCAGAATCCAGTTCCAATACCTGAAACTTCTCTGCCAGGCCAAGTTCCAATATATAAACACCGTATCAACCACCACACGATATACCAGAACATGACAGCATACCTTTGCTGAATTAGCACCATGCACCACAAAATTCATCATCTAACCACAATGACGCTCCCTGAACCTTAATAGCCAAAATTCCATGAATCTGATGCTCCCAATGCACCTTATGATATATATACATACATCCTGCTATAATGCTGACCATACCACCACAACGGAGGAGATATGTAGAAATTCATACCCAACTGCAGAGTTAACAAATCATTGAATATCTCATCTTGACTAGAATCATCACCTCATTACGAACCTGAATAATGGTATTTGTTCTTTAATATACACTTCACATAACCTTATCGCACTGATCCTTGATCCGANTATTTATTCTTCCTTATGATATATATACATACATCCTGCTATAATGCTGACCATACCACCACAACGGAGGAGATATGTAGAAATTCATACCCAACTGCAGAGTTAACAAATCATTGAATATCTCATCTTGACTAGAATCATCACCTCATTACGAACCTGAATAATGGTATTTGTTCTTTAATATACACTTCACATAACCTTATCGCACTGATCCTTGATCCGATAATCTCGTCTCACCTAGTACGAACTTCTCAGACAACAAATCACCCCAAACATGACCAACAGCCTCACATGATACCACATCGCGCCAATAGGCCATAATTCGAACATGATAATAAGAAATGACTCAGGACGGGACAATTCAACTCACGCAACTAATATGAACTTTTCTCAGAAAATAGGAAGTAGAGCATAAGAAAGAATAAATATAGGAACCTTACTCATCATCACACTATTGCGGTGTGCAACCTGATCCAAATAACATATTTGTGGCGACGTGCCACCCGATCCACACATAAAATTTACATAAGAAGATATATATACGGATCTGATTTTCTCACTATTACAACTTACTGAATATCGATCATAAGCACGCTAAGTGCATAATACCATCTTGGGGAGACTGATAAAGCCATAGGCTACAAAACTTAAGCACAACTGAGGTGCGATATATATATATATATATACACTCTGGATCTCAAGAGCTATCCTGCTCACATAACATCCCCCACTACGCGGGACCTCAATACGTATGAAATTATCAAACCGTTTCACAACTCACACGGCACAATCATAATAACACATGAATTTGACGAAGACGGAACAACATCCGCTGTTCTAATACCTTTCCATGAAAAAGCGCTCTACTGAAATGAACATGCATGGCTCATACGGAGCCCATAATCATATTTGAATCCATCCACAAACATCGGGTCTACCTTGCTCGTACCAACTAAGCTAATAGCTTTTACCTGGGTCCATATTAACCCACTTTCTCTCATAATACGCGAGAACAACTATCATAGCCGGGACAAACACCCCACAATCCACAACCAAATAAATTGAACGCCTTCCAGGCATAAATTCTCAATTAAGCAATATTGCACTTCTTTAAACTCAGTCCAAATCTTCAATCCATCAAGTGACTACATGTCACACTTTATACAATATTTTCGCGGTCATGCTTCCACGACCTTCCACACAAGGCAACAAGTCTGCCCATCCATAACACCGACCACACTAAGGCCGCAAAACACATCAAGAACCCATGACCAGGGTACAAAGCCTCTTTCACCGAATATCGATCTCAAGTGACACTGAAGATAACACCAGCTTACTCTGAACTTTCGAATCACTTTTTCTTGCTCTTCCGAGCTCATGACATCCTTATTAACACCAAACCGCAATCTCGATTCTCACTCCCAGTACCATACTGCTTACCGCACCTAATATGCCAATATGAGGTAGCGCAAGAATTCCATCATAACTTCTGAACCACTAATAGGGTGAACACTTCATCATATGGAAACCTTTTACTTTATTCAATTCAAGAGTACCATCTCAACACACGAGCGAATTCTCACAATCATCCAACACGCAAATCCTTAAGTAGTAGTCTACACCACTATAACCCTTCCGGGATCCGCCTACACCTGACATGCCATAGCACTCAAGTTCTCCCACATGAAATCCATTACGACGGCTGACAACCCCCGCACACACCGGCACAAACCACATGCATAACTTAATCACATCGAAGGACCTGACCATTTCCGTAAATGTGCAATTTCAACCATGACTAATCAATATATCGTTTTTTAATCATCTTCAATTACCTCAGCAATTATAGCAACTTCCTTCAACTCATAGCAAACTCAACCCTCACTCATCCCGAGTGACCTTGATTCACGAGACCGTGCTGCCTAACTCCCGCAACCCGTCTCATACCATCTTGATAATCTTTATACAATCCGAAGTTTATTTCTCTCACTTCTCCAATACTATCCAGCACGTTGAAACATATCATAGAACATTCCAACCATCTTCCTTTTTCTTAGAAATTAGTCTGCAAAATCTCGATCCTCGTTCATACTGCTGCCTGAAACCCTTAAACGTCACATTCTTAAATTTTGAACTCACTAGGACCGCTATTGAGAGTCACCCACTCTGACTGGCCCCGAATACAATCAACTCCAAGGATCTTCTAGCACATGAACACCCCTTTTCCTTGAAGCACGTGACTGAGTCACTACCCTGACAACTCACCTACGCCTTAAGCAAAATTCTAAATCTTCCAAATCCCAACCCTGGCCCGACAGGGCCAACTTTTGCACACATTCATCAAATCCCACGCACAATCACCAGTTTACTCCTTTCCTTTAGCTGTAATAACTTGCCAACACGCCGACAATCCGCAATCCCATGAGAAGACAATCTTACAACCTAACTGCAGATGGTGGGACTCCCTCACTTAGCCCGAAGCTACTTGCACCACTCTGGACCCTGCCGAGATCCTTTCTCCTTTGTTAACCTGATCCTGCTCAATCAATCCGTTCAACTCTTCCAAATTCTCTTGTTAGCACTCCCTAAATACTCAATTCTCTAGCATCAATAACACATTCTGCCTCCTACCGAATAGCCACTAGAACCCCTCACAGAGACTTGCCAACCATGCCACCGCTAACCTATTCACAGGTGATAACCCACCTGTGGAAATCACCAAATGATTCCTTCCAACGGCGATGTACTGCACACCCTCTACAACATCAATATCCCGTCCTAAGCCTGCTTCATTTACCAACTTTACTAGTACATCCTCTCCTCATGTACATCCATTAAATGCGTGACAATATCTTCAAATTCCAAGCTATGTTTCTGATCCCCCACTTCGCAACTGCTCGACTTCCGCTTCCTGCACCTGACCTCCTAGAAATGGAACCATCACCTCGCCTCAGTTTAATATCATTCTTTGCCAACCGCATTCTTCAATACTTCTTCTCAATACTCTGACCCCACGCAACCGAAGAAACCATAGCACCGACAAACTTAATACATTCCATTCGATCAATGATGACGACTTCACGTCACAGGTGCATATCCCACCTCGCTTGAAGACACCAAGTCTTACTACTTTATCAACCCCAACCGGAGCATTCATAATCCAAATGCCTTTCCTCTGCTGGAACTAAAATATCAAAATCTCAAAATCACACTCTTAGAAGACCTCCCTTCAAACCATTCATCACCCCCAACATACGGGCAAGCATGTTATCATCATATCGATATCGCGCGATAACCAATCGCAAGAATTATCACTACCTGAGCATAGCCTTAAGGCTCCCAGAAACACAGCTACTGAGCTGAAATGACATATTATCCTTCCACAGGGCAACGACAATAGCCTCAATCAACTTCGCAGGGAGAAACATCCCGCACCGCACCCATGGCACCATTTCAATTCCTCAAATTCCTAATTCATAGCAAGCGTTTCGCGATGCGTAAGATTGAGTAGGAATAAACATAGGCATAAGCCTCAAGGGAATCAAACCGCACGATGAGGAATCAAGAAGGGAAGTACTCCTAACAGCCATGTAGCCTCTCGAAGATAAGTACAGACGTCTCTGTACCGATCCGCAAGACTCTACTAGACTTGCTCATGACTCGTGAGACCTACGGGAACCTAGCGCTCCGATACCATGTTGTCACGGCCCAAAATCCATAAGGTCCTGATAGCGCAGACATCATTGTCAGGCAAGCCAATCATTAATTAATTGAAACAATTTCCTGTTTTAACATTTATCAAAAAAAAAGAAAAAAAAACATTTCCTTTCACTTTATTACATATTAACTAAATAAAATCTGTCGAGTAAAACAATAGTTTGAATATTCCATTTCAACAATTATATCCCAACACATCCCAGAACCCGGTGTCACAAGTACATGAGCAATTTCTAAGAATTTATACAATCATCACAAAGCTTGTCTGAAATACAAGTTGGAAAACGAATTTAAAATGAAAATAAATACAGTATGAGGGAGACTCTGTCAGTTGCGAATCGCCTCCAGATGATACAGCTCGCCTAAGTCTCTAAATCTACCACATTGCTATGAAAGTACCTGTGCAATGAAAATGCACAGCAAGTGTAGCATGAGTACAAAAATAACGTGTACTCAGTAAGTCGCCCGCCTAACCTCAGAGAGGTAGTGCCGATAGGTCAAATTAGACACTCACTAGGGTCCAACAATTTATTTAACAGCATAAGATGAACACGATAGGCATGTAAAGGTAGTAAAGCAGCATATATACAAGGCACTGAAATCCAAGTAAATACTGGAAGTAAACAAACAGTTACCACTTTCTCTTTTTTTTCCCAAATATCTTAAATAAACAATTTCCTCTTTTTTTTTCCCCAAATATCATAAATCAACAATTACTTCTTTATTTTCCTCCAAATATCTTATCACTTCAAAAATCATGAAAAATATTTAACAATTTAGCATGCGCGTACGGGATAAGGATAACCGGCCTGAAACATCATAATAATCATCTCTATGCACTACCGAGGGTCGAACGGCCCGAACCATAATATTTCTTTCAATCTCGTTGTAGCGTACGTCTCGCTCCCATAAGAGTGGGGAAAATAACACTCCGCTCGTGGAATGTGAATTGTGAAGCGGTCACATGCAGTCATGCACAATCAACAGTCGACCCCGACTACGTCGGGAAAACAAGTACTCAAGTAAATGACAGATTTCTCTTTTGAAAACCACAAAATAGAATTTAAATCCATTTTCGAAATTCACTTGCGAAGTTTTTATAATGTTTAATAATACAACCTTATCCGGAAATACAATTGCCCGCGAAGGAAATCAATTCTCTTTTTAGATAATTAAGAAAATAAACTCTGATCTTCCTTAGTCATTCGATTACAATTTCGATTATATTAGCAGTCTAATATTACAGAAAAGATCACAGGTACAACAGGTAAGGCATGCTAGTGGGTCCTAGGCTACCCGGACATGGCATAATAGTAGCTACGCACGGACTCCCATTACCTCATGTGTACGTAGCCCCCGCAGATTGTAACACATACTTAATTAGTTCACCTAGGGGGAAATTCCCCCTCACAAAGTTAGAAAGGAGACTTACCTCGCTCCTATGTCCCACAACCGGCTTCCAAGCCCTTCCGACGACTTCCATGGATGCACAACGCCCCAAAACTACCAAATAATGGGCAAAGCAATTAAAATTCATCCTAATACTTGCAACAAATTCAAATTATATACTTTCCCAACCCCGCTTAGTGAAATGACCAAAATTCCCTCGGCCCACACGCCCGGAATCTGAAAGTTATCGAAGATATATTCTACCCATAGCCTTACTAACTCAAATATACGATTTACTCTAAATTCCATGCTCAAATTCGTGGCTAAAAATCCAAATTACCATTTCTAGGTTTCATCAATATTTTCCATATTTTCCCACAATTTTCATCTATAATTCCATGCAATAACCTTGTATTTGACTTACAAACATGAAGGAATTACTTACCTTGACATTGATGATGAATTTCCCCTCTTGAAGCCCTCTTAAAATCGCCTAAGCCATCAGAAAAATGAGAGAAATGGCCAACAATCCCAGTTTTAAAACATTCTGCCCAGCCTCATTTCCGCACCTGCGATCCTTCCTCCGCACCTGCGATCCCGCAGGTGCGACCAATATCCCTCACTTGCGGCTTCCTCAGCTCCAGACCAAACTCGCACCTGCGCCCCATTGTCTGCACCTACGGCCAAAGTCTCGCAGGTGCGGTAGCACCAGACACCAGCAACTTCAGCTTTTCTCAACTTCAAATATTGATCCGTTAACCACTTGGAATACACCCGAGGCCCCCGGGACCACGTCCAATTATACCAACATGTCCCAAAACATAATGCAGACTTGATCGAGGCCTCAAATCACATCAAACAACATCGAAACCACGAATCGCACCCAAATCCTAACTTCATGAACTTTGAAATTTCCAAATTCTACATCTGATGCCGAAACCTATCAAATCACGTCTGATTGACCTCAAATTTTGCACACAGGTCATGTTCGACATTACGGACCTGCTCCAACTTCTGGAATCGTATTCCGACCTCGATATCAAACTTCCACTTCCGGTCGGATTTCTCAAAAACCTTCAAATTTCTATCTTTAGCCAAATAACTTCAAAATGACCTACGGACATCCAAATTCACTGCCTATCGCGCTCCCAACTCCAGAATCACCATACGAAGCTATTCGCAGACTCGAAATCCCAAACGGACATCAATGTATTGGTAAAAAGAGTTTCACACGTAAACCTACTCTTGACAACTCAGCCAGTTATGTGGACACAGGAGAATGCGACAGCTGGATGTGATTCTTTGAAGAGGTACGGAACAAAGAGGCACGATTCAATAAACCCTCGATCTCATCATCCACGGGAAACTCAAGATGATCAAGACAGGGAAGAGACACGGTCAGAATGAATCTGGACAAAGCTACGGGCAGATTCAAGAACCCACAATTGATTACTCGTACATTATGTAACCGTACCCCAAATATCGGTATCCTCTGTAACGCCCCATTAATGTCATAATTAGTCATTAATGGGCAATCATAGAAAGAGTTGTACGTTATATCAAGGAATCTCCTATATAAGGGAGGGGAATACAGCTTGTAAAGACATCTGATTCTCGAATACAATCTATTTTATTTTTCTATATTTCTGCAATATTGTCTATTATTCATTTTTCTCTATTTCCTTGATTATCAGTAACATGTGTTCATCCTAGAAATAGATTTAGTCATAGGATCTAATTCCTTGGTTAAACAATCAACATCACTGAAATGCGCTTTAAGCCAAACTTAGGAAATTCTTTCAAAAATGCTGACTTCCACAATATACGCCGAAACGCTCCCTGGTTATCCAAAACCCAATCCGGACATACGCCCAAGTCCGAAATCATCATACGAACCTACTGGAACCTTCAAATCCTGATTCGGAGATCGTTTACTCAAGATTCCAATCTTAGTCCATTTCTCCAACTTAAGGCTTCTGAAATGAGAATTTTCTTTCCAAACCAACTCTAAACTTCCCGAAATTCAATTCCGACCACGCCCACGGGTCATAATACCTGAAACGAAGCTGCTCACGGCCTCAAACCGCTAAACGATGCGCTAGAGCTCAAAACAACCAGTCGGGTCGTTACATCCGCGGAGATCAGCAGGCTTCTAAAAATGTCATTTCAGTGGCGGATTCAAGCATAATAAATGATGTTACAAATGAGAAACAACAACTCTATAATTCAGTTGAGGATATAATAATACAAACCTCAGCTGAAAGAGTTTCAGGACAGATGGATGGAGATTCAAGACCCAATGTTATTCAAGATACAGAAGAGAATTAAAACATCAAAACAACGAATGAAGAACTCGAGGCTATCATACTATTCAAGCATTGACCAGACAGAAAATTTTACATCATAGCAAAATTAAGCCCGAAAATGAAAGGTAAATTAGTTAAATTTTTAGAAGCTAACACAGATTTCTTTGCTTTGTCGCATTCAGATATGACAGGTATACCACCGGAGGTGATGACCCACCAGTCAAGCAAAAGAAAAGGAAGCAAGCGTCCTTCAAAAATTAAGTGGTTGAGGATGAGGTGCAAAAACTTTTAAAAATTGGATCAATACGAGAGTTAAATTACCCAAACTGGTTAGATAATATTGTGGTAGTTCCAAAAAAGAATGGAAAATGGTGGGTTTGCGTAGATTATACTGATCTAAATAAAGCTTGCTCAAAAAAATTTGTTTCCTTTTATGCATATAGATCAACGAATTGATTCTACCGTAAGTCATTAGTTGTTAATTTTTTTAGAAGCATATTGAGGTCATAATTAAATAAAGATGGATCCCCTAGATAAAGAAAAAACTTCGTTTATTACAGACAGGGGGACTTATTGTTACAAAGTCATGCCCTTTGGTTTAAAAAATGTTGGGGGCACGTATCAAAGATTGGTGACTAAAATATTTCAAGAACGCCTGGAAAAGACTGTGGAAGTCTACATTGACAATATGTTAGTCAAGTCAACACAAGCAGGGGATCATTTTCAACACCTTTCAAGCACTTTCGAAATTCTCCGCAAATACAAAATGAAGCTAAATCCAGAAAAATATGCTTTTGGCGTGGCTTAAGGTAAGTTTTTAGGCTTTCTTGTTTCTAACAGTGGCATTAAAGTGAATCGTTCACAGATCAAATCAATTGAGGAGATACCTGACATACTCACGATCAAAAAAGAGGTGTAGAGGTTAACAGGGAGGATAGGAGCTTTGGGAAGATTTATTTTCAAATCTTCAGAGAAAAGTTTTAAATTCTTTTGAGTATTGAAAAAGCAAAACCAATTTGAGTGGACTGACGAATGCCAACAAACTCTCAAAAATCTAAAATCATATTTGTCAAATTGTCACGACCCCAAATCCTAAACCAGCCGTGATGGCGCCTATCATGGAACTAAGCTAGCCAATTCACATATTTACAATTTCTTTCCAAAAATCCCAAATCATTTTCAACATTTCATAAAAATATATAGAATTTACTGAATCTATTACGAAAAATAAACAGTTAAAAACAGTCTAAACCATCCCCAAAATCTGGAGTCAACATGTCATGAGCATCTAAGGAATATACCAAAAAGCCTACTATTATAATACAAAACCTCTGAACGAATAACTAAGTATAACATAAAATGGGACAAACAGAGATGCTGCGGACGCTGAACATCTACCTCTATGTCCCGAACTTCGGCTCCGCACGGAATAGATGTCTAACGCTCGGTATCAGCACCTGTATCTGCACATAGGGGTGCATGGAGTAATGTGAGTACGCCAACTCAGTAGTAATGAAAATAAATCAAGTCTAAGAGGAAAGAAACACATAAAAATCCAATCATCAGTTCACATAAGAAGAGCCTTTCTTTTCAACAATATATATACATATATGTATGAAATCAACATGCCCTAAAAGCCAACTTCAGTAAAATTCTTTCGAAAATGTGTTTTCCAACAATTTCAGAAATAAAAATACCTAAAGAATTTAGTGTAAAAATGAAATAAGTCATAAATAGCCCCTCGGGCAGAACTCACTCAGCACCTCACAACCACTCAGTAACAGCCCCTCGGGCAACCTCACTGTCACTCATGCCTCCCAGTTACTCGTCACTCGGCACTCACACTCAATAGGTACATGCACTCACTGGGGATGTGTACAGACTCCGGATGGGCTCCTTCATCCCAAGCGCAACATCATTTTTATATCTCAAAATAGTGTAAATTAGGTTGAGTTTCGAAATCACTTAAACATAACATGACTGAGTGTAAATCATAAATCAACAGTGAGGAAATAGCAGTAAAAAAAACCCCAATGGGGTCCAAACAAGTCGGCACGAGGCCCCAAACATGGTTTAAAGCCCAAATATATCAATAGTTTTACAACACAACTTAACATACGATTTAGAGTAAAAATACGCAACTCAATAGTTGTCGCAGAGAGGATCAAGTCCAGTCCAAAAATCAGTGCACGCCACATACTCGTCATCCGACATGTGCGACATTCTAAAAACAGTGAGAAACATGAAGCCCGGGGCTTCATACCCTTAGGACAATATTTAAAGCCATTACTTACCTCGGCCAGACCACAATACTAATCCGCGATGCTCTTGCCCCTAAAATTGGCTCCCGATTGCTCCGAATCTAACCAAACCAGATTAACATCATCAATATACGCTAAAGGAACAAAACTCAATCGAAAGCTATCAATTTATACAAAATTCTCTAAATTCGGCCAAACCCGAGCCCTGGCCCACGTCTCGAAATTCTATAAAATTTACATCACTAGAATCCACATCCTCCCACGATTCTACATATACCAAGAACACCACAATCATACCACAATTGCCCGCTCAAATCACCAAAAGAATTTTCCAAACTTCCTCCCATTTTTCCCAACTTTTTCTACTTTAAATTCTTCAAATTTCAAGCCTAATCTGTCACAAAATAACATAGAAACGAGTTTATAATTCGGGAACTTACCTCCACTGAATACCTTCGAATTCCCCCTTCAATTTTCTCTCAAACCAGCTCAACCCGCATGCAATAATGGAAGAAATGACCAAAATTTTGCGGAAGCACCTATTTATATTTTCTGTCCAGTTAATCTGCACCTGAAAAAAATTCCTCGCACCTACGGACTCACACCTGCGGTCCCAGGTGCGCACCTACGAAATCTCACTAACAGTGCATCGCACCTGCGAGTCCTTTTCCACACCTGCGGCTTCGCAGGTGTGACCCATGCCTTGCACCTGCGGATTCCTCCTGCCTAGCCTCTTTTCGCACCTGTGCAAGGTTCTTCGCACCTGCGGCCATCGCACCTGTGGCTCCCCATCATTAGGTGCCGCCACACCTGTAAATTCACACCAGCAACTATTTTGCTGCAATTTCCTAAATCCAAACCCCCGCTAACCATCTGAAATCAATCCCGAGCCCCTCGGGGCCCCAACCAAACATACCAACACACCCCATATGTAATGACCCGGTAGGTCGTTTTGAGATTTAGCGCCCCGATCCCCTAATAAATGTTTTCCCCATGTCTATTTATACTTTTGGGACTTGTTGGAACATTGAGTGGTGAAATTCAGAGAGTTTTTGGACACATAGTCCTTTGTGTGAGTTTAAGCCTTAGAAATCAGACCATAGTTGGAACTGTGGGAAGACAGGTCCGAAATGGGATTTCGTCGACTCTGTTAGCTCCGTTGGGTGATTTCGGAGTTAGGAGCATGTACGGAATGTGCTTTCGAGGTCTGTAGTACATTTAGGCTTGAATTGGCGAAAGTTAGAATTTCTGCAATTTTGGCCGATAGGTGGAATCTTCATATCAGGCTCAAAACGGAATTCCGAGAGTGGATGTAGGTCCATTGTATCATTTGTGACATGTGTGTAAAATTTGAGGTCATTCGGACTCGTTTTGATGTGTTTCGGCATCGGTTGTAGATTTTGGAAATTTCATAAGTTCTTAGGCCTGAATCTATGTATAATTGGTGAATTTGGTGTTATGTGGTATGTTTTAGAGGCTCGACTAAGTTTTTTTAAGGTATTAGGGCTGGATGGTAAGTTTAATTGAGGTCCCAGGGGCCTCAAGCATGTTTCGGATGCTCAACGGGTGAATTTAGAACTTGGAAGAACAGCTGAACCATTGCTGGTTTTGGTGTCTCGCACCTGCGATGGACTTTCCGCAGGTGCGGACACGCAGGTGCGGACGAGGGGCTCGCAGGTGCGGGCTTGGCCAAATCACCCGGTCCTCGTAGGTATGATTGGTTTTCCGTAGGTGCGGAGCCGCAAATGCGGCCAATTAACCGCAGGTGCGGTCCCAGGCCTTTTAGTGGGTTTTCGCAACTGCGATGGAATTTCCGCAGATGTGGTCCAAGGGGTGCAGGTGCGGAAATCGCTGGGCAGTTATATCAAATTCGAGGGCTTCAATTTCATAACTACAAAAATCAATTGGAGCTCAAGTGTGGGCGATTTGGAGTGAGTTTTGAGGATAAGCTTCAAAGGTAACGATTCCTAAACCTATTCCCTTTGTATATCATTAATCCATGGCCATTCCTTCCATGCAATTAAGGGATTTAGGTGAAAAATCATGCAAATGGGAAAAAGTTTCCCTAATTAGTAAATCCGAGACTTTAATAGGATTTTGTCGTCAGTTTTTGATGATTCTTGTTTGAGTGAGTTCGTGAGTGAATGGGTGTTCTAAATTTGTAACTTTCACTCGATTCTGAGACGTGAGCCCGGGAGACTTTTTGGGAAATTTTCTTAAATTTGCGTATTAGCCTCGAACTTATTAGCTATTTTGATTCCTTAAAGTGATATTTACATTATGCGATCGAATTGAATAGATTTGACCCATTTGGAGTCGGATACTCGTGGCAAGAGCGTGGTTTCGAGTTGAGTAGCGCAGTCGAGGTAAGTGGCTTGCCTAACTCTATGTTGGGGACATCCCCTAGGCTATTTTTAATACTGTTTATGTTGATTGGGCGCCGTGTGCGTGAGGTGACGGGTACGTACATGGGCCATTGTTACAAAAAATTCCATTTTTCCTCCATGACTTAAACCATTTCACTCCTATTTCACTGATTCATGTATCGACTGTGTAGTTTAGATTAGGAAATAGCATGTCTACCTGTTCTACTTGAATTTTCCCTAGCTATTACTATGTGTACCATGTTTAGGTAGTTTTATCCATAATTTTGCCTGTGATTTTTTCCTGAACTGTTTTAAATAAAAAAATAGTATCATGTATTTGTACTGCATTGCATATTTAAATTGGGACTACGGACGAGATTTCGGGAGCTTTCCCCCTGTACTGCATTGCATATTTAAATTGGGACGACGCACGAGATTCCGGGAGCTTTCCCCATGTATTGCATAGCACATTTGAATTGGGACTACGGACGAGATTCCGGGAGATTTCCTCATGTACTGCATTGGATATTTAAATTGGGACTACGGACGAGATTCCGCGAGCTTTCCCCCTGTACTACATTGCATATTTATTACTGTGATATATGTTGTGCTTAGCCAAGGGCTCCCTGTTATTGTTTCCTTTTTGCTCATTGTTCTACTGATTTGCCTCAGCTTATTATATCTCTCTATTCACATTTTTATACTGTTTTACTGTAAAATCCAGTAGAGCCTTAACCTGACCTCGTCACTACTCGACTGGGGTTAGGCTTGGCACTTACTGGGTACCAATTTGTGGTGTACTCATGCCCTTTCTTGCACATATTTTTCTTGTGCAGGTCTAGGTACCAGCGCTCAGTTTCGTGGCTAGGGGTCCGAGCAGCAGCTGTTAGGAGACCGAAAGGTAATTCTGCCGCATCCGCAGAGTCTTTCGAGTCACCTTCCACTCAAGATTTAGATAGATTTCTTTTCATGTAAATTCCCTCTCGTTGTATAGAGTTATTTTGAGACAGAGCTTATGACTAGAGTGATCTTCCGCGTTTTGGAAAAGTTGTATTTTGTATGCGCCAAGCGGCGATGCTTCATTGTAGGCTCACTTATTCCATCTTTATTTCTATTGTTTTTATTTAGTATGTGTTTTCGCAATTAGGCTTACCTAGTCGTAGAGACTAGGTGTCGTCACGATGCCTTCGGAGGGGAAATCTGGCCGTGACACCATAGCATCATTCAAGCTTAGTCGAGCATTTCAAACACCAAAAACAACACAAATACACCAAAATTACATCAAAGTCAAGCCTATGAACTTTGAAACTTCTAAACTTCGCCAATGATGTCGAAACCAACCAAAACACATCTGATTGACTTGAAAATTTGCACACGTATCCAAAATGACATTACAAACCTGTTCCAACTTTCGGAATTCCATTCCGACCTCGATAGTCTATTTTCCACTGCCGACCGGAAATCGCCAAAAACTAACTTTCGCCAATTCAAGCCTAATTCTACATCAGTCATCAAAACTTCATTCCGAACACACTACTAAGTCCTAAATCACCTAACAAAGCTATCTGAGCCATAAAATCCGCATCCCGAGGTTGTTTACCAATAAGTCAACTCCCTGTTGACTTTTCCAACTATTCAGCTAGTTAAGAGACTAAGTGTCTCAGTTCTCACCACAACCACTCTGAAACTGAACCAACCGACCCAACACAACATAAATAGGCTAAGCAAAATATGTAAAGCATAAATGGGGGAAACAGGGCTAACCTCACGGAATGACCGGCCGGGTCGTTACATCCTCTCCCTCTTAAACAAACGTTCGTCCTTGAATACCTGGAGTCTCGAATAAGTGAGGATATCTGCTCCACATCTCCCGCTCGGTATCCCAAGTGGCATCATCCACTATCTGTCCTCTCCACTGAACCTTCACTGAAGCTATATCCTTAGACCTCAGCTTTCTGACCTGACGACCCAAAATAGCCACTGACTTTACTTCATATGAAATATCACCCTCGAGTTGAACCGTGCTGAAGTCCAAAACATGAGATGGGTCACCAACATACTTCTAGAGCATCGAAACATGGAACACCGGATGAACACTCGATAAGTTGGAAGGCAAGGCAAGTCTATAAGGAACATCCCCAATCCTCTGAATCACCTCAATTGGATCAATGAACTTGGGACTCAGCTTTCCCCTCTTCCCGAACCTCATAACACCCTTCATGGGTGACACCTTCACCAGCACCTTCTCCCCAACCATAAAAGACGCATCTCGGACCTTCCGGTCCGCATAACTCTTCTGCCTAGACTGCGTCATGCGAAGCCACTCCTGAATCAACTTCGCCTTACCCAACGCATCTTGAACCAAGTCTGTTCCCAATAGCCTAGCCTAGCCCGGCTCGAACCAACCAACCGGAGATCTGCACCTCCTACCATATAAAGCCTCATACGGAGCCATCTGGATACTCGACTGATAACTATTATTATATGCAAACTCCGTGATTGGAAGAAATTGGTCCCATGAACACCTAAATCAATGACACAGGCACGCAACATATCCTCCAAAATCTGAATCTTACGCTCCGACTACCCGTCGATCTGAGGATGAAACGTTGTGCTCAACTCGAACTGAGTACCCAACTCTCTCTGCACAGCCCTCCAAAACTGAGATGTGAATTGACTAACTCTGTCAGAAATGATAAAAGTTGGAACCCCATGCAATCGGACAATCTCCCTGATATAAATCTCAGCTAACCACTCTGAAGAATAAGTAGTACCAACAGGAATGAAGTGCGCAGACTTGGTCAGCCGATCCACAATAACCCATATAGAATCAAACCTACTCGAAGTCCGTGGGATCCCAAATACGAAGTCCATGGTGATTCGCTCCCACTTCCACTCCGGAATATCTAATCTTTGAAGCAATCCACCTGGTCTCTGATGCTCATGCTTGACCTGCTGACAGTTGACACACCGAGCTACGAACTCCACAATATCCCTCTTCATCCGCCTCCATTAATAATGTTGTCTCATATCCTGATACATCTTTGCGGCACCCGGATGGATGGAATACCGCGAACTATGGGCCTCAACTAGAATCAAATATCTAAGTCCATCCACATATGGCACGCAAATCCGGCCCCGCATCCTCATGACCCCATCATCACTGATAACCACATCCCTGGAATCACCGCGACGGACCCTGTCCTGAAGAACGAGCAAGTGTGGGTCATCATACTGGCGTGCTCTAATCTGATCATAAAGAGAAGACCTGGAGGCTACACAAGCCAATACCCACGGAGACTCTGATAGATACAATCTCACCAACTGGCCCGCTAAATCCTGAACATCAAGTGATAATAGCCGCTATAATATTGTAAGGTAGGCTAGACTCCCCAAACTCCCCGCTCTGCGACTCAGGGAATCGGCCACTACATTGGCCTTCCCCAGATGATATAAAATAGTGAGGTCATAATCCTTAAGAAGATCCAACCACCTCTTCTGACGCAAATTCAGATCCTTCTGCTTAAGCAGATGCTGCAAACTATGGTGATCAGTGAAAATCTCACAATTCACTCCATATAAATAGTGCCGCCAAATCTTCAAGGCGTGGACAATAGTTTCTAGCTCAAGATCGTGCACTAGATAATTCTTCTCGTGCACCTTCAACTGTCTGTACGCATAGGAAATCACCCTATCATCCTGCATCAAAACCACTCCAAGGCCAACTCTTGAAGCATCACAGTAAACTGTATAAGAACCTGAACCCGTAGGCAAAACCAATACCGGAGCTGTAGTAAAAGCTGACTTGAGCTTCTGAAAGCTCTCCTCACACTACTCATCCCACCTAAATTGAGCACCCTTCTAGGTCAGTCTGGTCATAGGTGATACAATAGATGAGAATCCCTCTACAAAACGGCGATAGTACCCTGCCAAACTAAGGAAACTGCGAATCTCGGTAGTTGATGACGGTCTAGGCCAGCTCTGCACCGCCTCTATCTTCCTCTGATCAACCTGAATACCCTCACTGGACACCACGTGCCCCAGGAATGCTACAAAATCAAGCCAGAACTCACACTTCGAAAATTTCACATACAATTTCTTCTCCCTCAAGGTCTGAAGCACAACTCTCAAATGCTGCTCATGATCCTCCCGAGATCAGGAATACACCAAGATATCGTCAATAAACAAGATGACTAAAGAGTCCAGATAAGGCCGAAATACACTGTACATCAAGTGCATAAAGGTTGTTGGGGCATTGGTCATCCCAAAGGACATAACCAGAAACTCATAATGATCATATCTAGTCCTGAAAGCAGTCTTCGAAATGTCTGGCCCCCGAATCTTACTGATGATAGCCGGAACGCAAGTCAATCTTGGAAAATACCCTGGCACCTTGCAACTGATCAAACAAGTCATCAATACGAGGCAAGGGATATCGGTTCTTCATTGTAACCCTGTTCAGCTACCGATAATCAATACACATACGCAAAGAACCATCCTTCTTCTTCACTAAAAACATCGGTGCACCCCAGGGTGACACACTAGGCCGAATGAACCCCTTATCTAGGAGTTCCTGAAGCTTCTCCTCAATTACTTTAACTCCACTGGTGACATACGATGAGGTGGAATAGAAATAGACTGAGTGCCTAGCACCATGTCAATACCAAAGTCAATGTCCCTGTCAGGTGGCATGCCTGGCAGGTCTGCAGGAAACACGTCCGGAAAGTCACGGACCACAGGAATCGAATCAATAGCAAGATTCTCACCACTGACATCCCTCACAAAATCCAGATAATATAAACACCCCTTCTCAACCATGCGATGAGCCTTCAGATAGGAAATCAACTTGCTAGGCAAATACTCAGAAGAACCTCTCCACTCAACCCTCGGATATTCCGGCATAGATAAGGTCACGGTCTTAGCGTGACAATCAAGAACAGCATGACACGAAGATAACCAATCCATGCCCAATATCACATCAAAATCGATCATGCTGAGTAATATTAGGTCCACTCGGGTCTCCAGACCCCCAATATATATCACACACGACCGATACACACGGTCCACAACAACAGTATCACCCACCAGAGTCGACACATGAACAGATGTAACTAAAGACTCACGGGGTATATCCAGAAAATGGGCAAAATACGAAGAAACATAGGAATATGTAGAACCGGGGTCAAATAAAGCCAAAGCATCTCGGCAACAGACTGAGACAATACTTGCGATCACTACATCGGAGGCCATAGCATCTGGCCTGGCTAGAAATGCATACATACAGGCCTGACCTCCACCTGCTCGACCTCCCCCTCTTGGGCGGCCTCTAGCTAACTGACTACCACCCCTGGCTGCCTGGGCGGGTGGTGAAGTAACTGGAGTTGAATTCGAGGGTTGGACCCTCTGCTGAGAAGAATCACCGGGACGACGGGGACACTACCTCCACATGTGCCCAAACTCTCCACACTCAAAAAAAACTCCCTGGATCTGGAGACGAGGACTGATAGAAACCCCTGGCACCAGAACGGCCACTAGAAGACTCATGCATATAGGAACTCTGAACTAGTGATGCTCGAGCTACACTCTGGGCTGGGAGGGCATCGAAATAAGAACGGCCTGGCTGAGAACCGCGGGGACCATGCCCCGAAGATGCACCACTATAGGCTGGGCGAACTGACCGATGAGGCCTAAATGAACGGCCTCTACCATGCTGAAACTACCCCCTGGAAGGAGCACCACTAGAACCACCCAATCCACGAGGCCACTTGGCCTCCCTCTCCTCCCGCTACTGGTGGCAAACCGACTCAATATCTCGAGCAATATCAATAACCTGCTCGAATATAGCATCTGATACTCTCTCTCGAGTCATAAATAGGCGGAGCTCATAAGTGAGGCCATCCAAGAACCTCCTAATCCTCTCCCTATCAGTAGGGACCAACTCGGTGGCATGACGAGCCAACTCCGAAAATCGCATCTCATACTGCATCACTGATAGCTCCCCTGACGCAGCTGCTCAAAAAGCCTGTGTTGCTCCTCCCTGTGAGACTGGGGTACATATTTCTCCAAAAAGATAGTGGAGAACTGTTTCCAGGTGAGGGGTGTTGAACCAACATGCCTATGCCTCTCAAAAGACTCCCACCAAGTGAAAGCAGCACCAAAAAACTGAAAAGTAGCAAATGAGACCTCACTGGTCTCCAAAATCCTAATAGTACGCAGCATCCTCTGACACTTATCCAAAAAACCTTGGGCATCCTCGCCCTCAGCACCATTGAATGTCGGAGGCTAAAGTCTACTAAACCTCTCCTGTCTACGCTGCTCGTCCTCTGGCATAGCCGGAACCACGAAGTCCCGTACTGGAGCAACCGGTTGGGCTGGAACCGCCCCCGGTGTCTGATGGCCCTGAGTACCCTGCTCAGGTATCCGGGAAACTGGAGTCTGATTGCCTCCCCCAGCCTGAGAAGTAGCGGCAACTACCTGAGCAAGGGTGGTACTCACCGTCAAGATCTGATCCAAGGTCTCCTAAAGACCCGGAATAACAATAGGCATTGTCGGTGCTTGAGCCTGTCCCGCTGGAGTATCGGTGGCGGGAATCTGATCTTGAACAGTAGGGGGATCAACTAGCACTGCCCTGGCTGCTGCACGGGTTTGCCCCTACCTCTACCACGGCCTTGACCGCGGCCTCGACCTCTCGCTGGTCTAGCTGGTGGTTTATCACCCTAATCGGTAGCGCGAATCCTCACCATCGTTGAGAGAAGGAAACAAAAGAAGTTTCGATTTCCAGAATCAACAAAATTGCATGAAATAATTCAAGAAAATAAGATTGTTCCGCAGCCTCTCGAAGATAAGTACAGACGTCTCTGTACCGATCCGCAAGACTCTACTAAACCTGCTCATGACCGTTAAGTTCTATGTAACCTAGGCTCTGATACCAACTTGTCACGACCCCAAATCCTAAACCGGCCGTGATGGTGCCTATCGTGGAACTAGGCTAGCCAATTCACATATTTACAATTTCTTTCCAAAAATCCCAACTCATTTTCAAAATTTCATATAAATATATAGAATTTATTGAATCTATTACGCAAAATATACAGTTAAAAACAGTCTAAACCATCCCCAAAATTTGGAGTCAACATGTCATGAGCATCTAAGGAATACACCAAAAAGTCTACTATTATAATACAAAACCTCCGAACGAATAACTAAGTATAACATAAAAAGGGAAAAACAGAGATGCTGCGAACGCTGAACAGCTACCTCTATGTCCCGAACTCCGGATCAGCAAGGAATATATGGCTAACGCTCGGTATCAGCACTTGTATCTGCACAAAGAGGTGCAGGGAGTAATGTGAATACGCCAACTCAGTAGTAATGAAAATAAATCAAGTCTAAGCGGCAAGAAACACATAAAAATCCAATCATCAGTTCACAATATGTATAGCCTTTCTTTTCAACAATATATATACATATATGTATGAAATCAACATGCCTTAAAGCCAACTTCAGTAAAATCCTTTGAAAAATGTGTTTTCCAAAATTTTCAGAAATAAAAATACCTGAAGAATTTAGTGTAAAAATGAAATAAGTCATAAATAGCCCCTCGGGTAGAACATCACTCAGCACCTCATAGCCACGCAGTATCAGCCCCTCGGGCAACCTCACTGTCACTCATGCATCCCAGTCACTCGTCACTCGGCACTCAGCACTCGGCACTCACACTCAGTAGGTACCTGCGCTCACTGGGGGTGTGAACAGACTCTGGAGGGGCTCCTTCAGTCCAAGCGCTAATATCAAGCCACCTCGTGGTGTTTCATATCCTCACAATCAGGCCCTCAGCCTCACTCAGTCGGAAACTCTCAAAAGCCCCTCGGGCGTATCAGTAAAACGGGGTACTTGACCCAAAACATCATTTTATATCTCAAAATAGTGTAAATAAGGCTGAGTTTCGAAATCAGTTAAACATAACATGACTGAGTGTAAATCATAAATCAACAGTGAGGAAATAGCAGTAAAAAGCCCCCAATGGGGTCCAAACAAGTCGGCATGAGGCCCAACCATGGCTTAAAGCCCAAATATATCAATAGTTTTAGAACACAATTTAACATATGATTTAGAGTAAGAATACGCAACTCAATAGTTGCCGCGGAGAGGACCAAGTCCAGTCAAAAAATCAGTGTGCGCCACATACTTGTCATCCGACATGTGCGCCATTCTAAAAACAGTGAGAAACATGAAGTCTAGGGTTTCATACCCTCAGGACAAGATTTATAGCCATTACTTACCTCTACCGTGCCACAATACTAATCTGCGATGCTCTTGCCCTCAAATCAGTTCCCGATTGCTCCAAATCTAACCAAACCAGATTAACATCATCAATATACGCTAAAGGAACAAAACTCAATTGAAAGCTATCAATTTATAAAAAATTCTCAAAATTCGGCCAAACCCGAGACCTGGGCCCACGTCTCAGAATTCTAGAAAATTTATATCACTAGAATCCTCATCCTCCCACAATTCTACACATACCAAGAACACCACAATCGGACCACAATTTCCCGCTCAAATCACCAAATGAATTTTCCAAACTTCCTCCCATTTTTCCCAACTTTTTCTATTTTAAATTCTTCAAATTTCAAGCCTAATCCATCACAAAATAACATAGAAACGAGTTTATAATCCGGGAACTTACCTCCACTGAAGACCTCCAAATTCCCCCTTCAATTTTCTCTCAAATCAGCTCAACCAGCATGCAACAATGGAATAAATGACCAAAATTTCGCGGAGGCACCTATTTATATTTTCTGTCCAGTTAATCCGCACCTGCGGTCCCAGGTGCGCACCTGCGAAATCCCACTAACAGTCCAAACTTCGCACCCACGAGTCCTTTTTCGCACCTGCGAATTCCTCCTGCATGGCCTCTTTTCGCACCTGCACAAGGTTCTTCACACTTGCGGCCATCGCACCTGCGGCTCCCCATCTGCATGTGCGGCCACACCATTAAATTCACACCAGCAGCTATTTTGCTGCAATTTCCAAAGTCCAAACCCCCGCTAACCATCCGAAATCAATACCGAGCCCCTCGGGTCCCCACCAAACATACCAACACACCCCATAGCATCATTCAAGCTAAGTAGAGCCTTCAAAACACCAAACAATACAAAAACACCAAAATTACATCAAATTCAAGCCTATGAACTTTGAAACTTCTAAATTTCGACAATGATGCCGAAACCAACCAAAACACGTCCGATTGACCTGAAAATTTGCAGACATATCCAAAATGACATTACGAACCTGTTCCAACTTCCAGAATTCCATTCCGACCCAAATAGCGTATTTTCCACTGTCAATCGAAAATCGCCAAAAACTAACTTTCACCAATTCAAGCCTAATTCTACACTGGTCATCAAAACTTCATTCCGAACACACTCCTAAGTCCCAAATCACCTAACGAATCTATCTGAGCCATAAAATCTGCATTCCGAGGTCGTTTACCAATAAGTCAACTCCATGTTGACTTTTCCAACTATTCAGCTAGTTTAAGAGACTAAGTGTCTCAGTTCTCACCACAACCACTCCGAAACTGAACCAACTGACCCAACACAACATAAATAGGATAAGAAACATATGATAAAGCAAATATGGGGGAAACGGGGCTAATCTCACGGAACGACCAGTCGGGTCGTTACACAAATCCACCCTTACTGGCTAAATCGAAGGACGGAGAAAGGCTACTCATTTACCTCGGCGTATCAAAAATGGTGGTAAGTGAGGTATTGGTGTGAGAAGATAGAGGTAAACAATCTCCAATTTATTACGTTAGCAAATATTTGCTGGATGCTGAAATACGATATCCTCACTTAGAAAAACTTGTTTTAGCATTAATTATGGCATCTAGAAAGTTGAGGCCTTATTTTCAATGTCATCCTATCTCTGTAGTAACTGCTTTTCCTCTAAGGAATATATTGCATAAACAAGATTTATGTGGTAGGTTAGCAAAATGTGCGATAGAACTCAGTGGATATGATATCATATACCAGCCTAGAACTGCAATAAAATCACAAGTTTTAGCAGATCTTGTAGTAGATTTCAGCACAAATATAGTTCCTAAAGCAGAAAAAGAACTACAGGTATTTACCAGATCTAATCCAGGGACTTGGATCTTATTAACCGATGGCTCCACGAATATTAAAGGAGCAGGTTTTGGTATTGTTCTAATCCTACCTTCAGGTGAGATCATAAGACAAGCAATAAAATGCTATCCCATTAGTAATGAAGCGGATTATGAGGCTGTGATTGCAGGTTTGGAACTAGCACGAGAACTCGGTATAAAACAAATTCTAATAAAAGTGATTCGCAACTAGTAGTTAACTAGATGCAGAGGACTTACATAGCAAGAGAGGCACGAATACAACAATATTTGTAAAAGGCAGGGAATTGTTCGAAAGGTTTCAGTCATGGAAAATCGTGCAAATACCCAGGGAGGAAAATGCAAAAGCAGATGCGTTAGTTAATCTCGCGTCTATTGCAGAAATAACAAATGCAGAAAATGCTATAGTAATACATTTGTTTCATTCGGTGCTCGACCAAGATAAAAATGAGTTAAATTTTAACAATTTGACTTGGGATTGGAGAAACAAATTTGTTAACTTTTGCAGTATAGAATTTTACCTGAAGACAAGAAAAAGTCACAGTTACTTCGCCGAAAAGCTGCCCGGTACTGTTTGCATCGTGGAAATCTATACCGAAAGATGTTTGGAGGACCTTTAGCAAGATGTCTCGGACCTTCTCAAACGGAATATGTGATGAGAGAAGTACATGAGAGACATTGTGGAAATCACGCTGGAGGAAGATCATTAGTGAAAACTCTAATAAGAGCAGGATACTATTGGCAAAAAATGGAAGAAGATACGGAAAGTTTTATGACCAAATGTGATAAATGCCAATGATATGGCAATAATATGCATCGCCCAGTGGAGCTGTTACATCTGGTTATTTTGCCATGGCCTTTCACGAAGTGGGGGATGGATATTGTAGGACCCTTACCTCAAGCTAAAGAAAAGGTACGATTTTTATTAATATTGACAGATTATTTTCAAAATAGGTAGAGACAGGAGCTTCTAATCAGGTGTTAGAAAAATAATTCATCGACTTTATTTGGCGACTTTTGGAGTTCCAAAATAAATCATGTGTGATAATGGCCCATAATTTATAGGCACAAAAATCACAGAATTTTTTCAGAGTTGGCAAGTTAAATGGATAACGTCCGCACCTTACCACCATGTGGACAATGGGAAAGTTGAGTCAATAAACAAAGTTATTATCAATAATTTGAAGAAGAGATTAGAATATTCAAAAGTTAAATGGCCCGAAGTGTTACCAGGAGTTTTATGGGCTTATCGAACGACAGCAAAAACAGGCACATGAGAGACTTCATTTTCACTTGTCTATGGTGCTGAAGCCTTAATTCCAGTTGAGATAGGTGAACCAAGTACAAGGTATACACAATAAATTAAGGAGTCAAATGAGGAAGAGGTGTGAATGAATTTGTATTTACTGGAAGAAAGGAGAGAAGCGGCACTAATAAGAATGGCGGCTCAGAAACAAATGATTGAGCAATACTACATCAGGAAAGCTAATCTGAGATACTTCAAGATTGGAGACTTCTTCCTCAAAATGGTGTTTCAATCCACAAAATCAGCTAATGTTGGAAAATTGAGTCCAAATTGGGAAGGCCCCTATAGGATTCGAGGCATCGCTGGAAAGGGAGCATATGAGTTGGAAACCATGGATGGCAAGGTATTACCATCTAATTGGAATGTTGTTCATATGAAGAAGTATTACGATTTGTTGTTTATCTATGTCAATACCACACAAGGGGGGGTGATTTGTGTGGTGACCAATTTTTGCGTGCAGTAGTTATAGAAGGACCAGGTTCTTCTATGTGTTCCAACTCCTACAGTTTGCGAAATAATAAATGCATAATTTAAAGAACACAACAATTTTACGTGGAAAACACCTGGCTCAAAAGGTGAAAAACCACGACCTACTTCCCAGTAGGTTTTTCCCAAACTCTTCACTAAATCAATTATCCAAACAGCATTTACAAAATAAACTCTTTTGTAAACCTAAGGATTAACTCTAACCCTCTGTGGCAAACTAGCCTCTAGCTATTTGCGACAAACTTCAAATTAACTATAACTTGAACACTCA
>ML428880.1:44459-63624 GCA_005239525.1 Nicotiana knightiana | reverse complement strand
TTAGTTTATTAATTTTGTTCAGCTGAAGTAGTAAAAACACCACCAAGTGATATTCATAATTTTGAGAAAGTTGATTAAGTGAAAGTTTAGTATTCTGACGACTTGCTTGATACGTTAACTCCCTGTGGGATCGACTCTGGGCTTAATACCCCAGATTATATTTGCAACGCCCGTTTAATTTTTTTATAAGACATAGTTGTGCGTGATCAACTATCAAGACATTAATTCTTTTCCAGGCATCTAAAAGGATTTGGGCAGGTCATATTGAAAGGAATTCGGACCTTTAATTTAGATTTAGTGGTGATTTTAGTAGTTCATAAAAATTTATAGTTTTCAATTCTATAGTTTAGAGAAACTTGTTTTAGTTGTTTAGTATGATTTGTCGACTTTGATGGAACTATATAGATATATGGTTACTGAGGATTATAGTTAGATGGATAAGATTCTTTCATCCTTAACTAGACGTCTCAAGTTCGAGCTCTTTATAAGAAAAATCCTAGAAACCAAATACCAAGGGGAGAACCAAAAGAAAAAATAAATGGAATAAGCATCTATCGATTTACATACAATTAGGCAAATGGAATTTCAAATCAATAGTACGTAACTCGTAAATTTTCATCTAAAGTGTCATTTACTCTTCAGCAACATATAATTTTTTCTGCTCTTTAGACATTATACCAATAAGTTTAGGATTTAAAAAAAGGAAAAAATGCATAAGTACCCCCGTGAATTAAGTCGGATTTTTAATTATACACTTTATCTTCGTGGGGTCTTATTACCCCCCCCCCCCCCCCCCCCCCCCCCCCGCCTCCCCCGGATCTATTTTAAAGAGTAATAAACACCACTCTAAGTGCTGATGTGGCATAGAGAGTGTGCACACTCTCTTAAGGGCAAGTGGAAGTTACAAAAATAATTTTAGAATTGATTAACAGGTACAAGTGTCATCTTTTGATTGGACATTACACAATTAATTACATCTAATTAATTAGTCTCCTTCGTCTTCTAAACCTCTTATCGCATGCACAAGGGGGACACTGTTTCAACGGCGAAATGCTGAAACTTACGAGCATGATTCAATGAAGAACTTACGAACAGTCAACTATATATATATATATTTATATGAAGTTAAGTTTAACTATTTCTTCATAATTTAAAGTCTTGTGCCAATATGAGTAAAGGACAGAGCTTCTATGAACAAAACATAGAACCCTACTTGCCAATATTGATATATGTCCTTTTAAATTTCCTCCATCAATTTCATGAAAAACTCAAGAATTATAGTTGAAATCTTACCTTAAGAGTTAAGACTAGAATTCACCAATTGATCTCAAGATTTGAGTGTCACCAAAATTATGAGTTTACTCAAGGTAATAATAGTATGATCAGTTAAATTTATCAAAAACTTTCAAGAAATTTTGTGAACTAGTTTGTACATAGTGTTTCAAGCCCTAGAATATCTTTTTTTCTTTCCCATTGGGAAAATGACACTATATAGCCGCTCTCAAAATAATAGCCGGAAAAATATATTTCTTTTGTATATATATATATATATATACATTCCGTATGTTATACACAAAACTTATACAAATTTTATACACTTTTTCGGCTATCAAAATATAAATAGTTTCTGGCGCGGACTAAAAGTGATAAAGCCATTTCCCGTTCGCTATCTGATACCCACTTCGGGGCCTGCCTATTTGCACCGAAAAGTCCCACTTAAGGGGGGAGGGGGAGGGGAGGGGTAAAATACTTCCTACCAAATGCGACCCTATACTCATAACTCGAACCCAAACTTATGGTTAAAAATAGAGTAGTACTTACCACACCGCCATATTCTTTGATGTCGACAAGCCCTAAACTATTGACTATTCACACATATCCCTTGTGCGAAATTTCCCCCATATAATCTCTTATGCCCATTAATGCATGTCTTTCTTTAATTCAATTAATTCTTAAACTTTCTTTAATTAACCAATGTTATCGATGATTTCTATTTTTTTTCCTTTATCATACTTAATTCATCCTCAAACCTCATAGTCTTATTTATACCTAATCTATCTACTAGTTAGTAAGTAGTTCTCATAACTTTACAATAGTCAAGTCTTTTAAAATTTTAAGACAAATGGAAATAAAACATATGCATGTGTCTGTTTAGTATTCTTTTCGTATTATATATTTCTTTCCTTTTTTAAAATTAGGAATATCCTTCTATATATGGTCTTAATAAGAGCAGGCTTTTGACAATTAAATGAAGAAAAATTACCTTCTCTTTCTTTCAAAATTCTTACCCTATATCTTCCCCGTTCAATTACACTTAATACTATAATATATATTTATACCTATAATATATATTTATCTTTCCTTGAGCCACAATTAGAGGTAAAATCCGCATGCACACTATCCTTCTCAAACCCCAGTTATGGAATTATATTGGGCTTCTTGTTGTTGTTGTATTATTACAATATATACATAAGCAAAAGAAGAAGATTATACCCATTCTGAATACGGCTTATGCCGGGATAAGTTGTTCTGGGATTAGTTATCCATGTATTATTTTTTATCCACGGTTTGGTATGTTGTATTAAAAATGACAATTTCATAATTTCTAAGAAGAAGGTAAAGTTATTCCGGCACTCATTACCCCACCCTCTATAAGTTATAAGTTATTCTGGTACTAATTTTAATCCCGGGATAACTTATACCAAGTTTTGTTAACCAAACAAAATATTAAATTTTTATACCAGCACTATACTTTCTTATACCTCATACCAAATGACGACCCCTAACAGTTCTTGAAGCCTCATGTCTCAGCTGATTGAACGAGAAATAGAACTAAAATTGATGGATTTGATTTTTATCAACAAAACAAAAACAAAAAAATTAACTTTGCTTTTTTGATTGTTTGCAGAGAAAGAAAAAAGAAATCCTCGTATGGAGCAGTAGATTGGACATGCATGAGATCAGTGAATGAGTTTTCATCGAGGTATTTTCAGTAGGGGGTACTAAAATAATGAAACTTTTTATTACTTTTTTTCCTTTTTACGATTTAAAAAACGTATAACAATTACTGATTATTATAATTAATTAGTTATTACACAAAACCCCACCACGGCAAATTGTCCCATCATAGGATATGAAGCTTACGAGTCCGGGATTCTTGTCTTATAAAGTTACTATTGAGTTTTAAGTAATAACTTATATATATAATCAACGAATTTTTAAAAATAAATACATATAGTTTGAACCAAAGCTATTGGTTTAGGCTAATTTTAAATTATAAAACTATTAAAAGGCTTTTCTAAAAAATAATTTGCTTGTAAACTGAAATAAACATTTTTTGTTTTTTTGGGTTACGATTTGAAATCATTTCTTACAGACATAAAACCCAGAATTGTCTTTCTTTAACCTGATCAGAATTTTTCTGTGACAATACTGTAGGCTAATTTTTGTACAATTCTAATGGAAGAAAAAATATATATATACTTTTTAAATTTGCTATATTATATTCTTCATCTTGCATCAGTATTTTAAAATGATACAACTTCTCGCCTATCACTAATTGGCTGTAGTAGTATACAAAGTTAATATTCTTCTGGGGCATATATATTTTCTGAGGGACCAAAATTATTGTGCATTTATATAAAAGGAAAAGAAATATATTTGGCATCTAAAATCATATCTTTTCTTTTATTTATTTTATTTTTCTTCCTTTTTTGTCACCTCTTCTTTTTCTACCTAAGTTATTCAATAAAAACCCTTAAATTCTCAATATTTGAACAGCTGTTTTCCAGCTTCATTATTATGTACTATATATGTTCTATGTCCAATTTGGTAGTTTTAATTCCATTTGGGGTCGTAAATTTATAATCTTCTTAAAAAGAAAACATGAATTTTTAAAAAATATTACTGGAAAATGGAAAAAACATTAAGAAAATGGACATTCCATCCATTCTTGTATATTTTACCTTTTAAGAAGCTCATTTCTTGATTTTCTTTGCCATATATATGTGATAATGCCATGGACTTGGGAAAATTAACTTGAGTAAACGAGTAGAGGTAAGTTATAGTTGTACATGATCATATGCTTACATTAATTTACCATGTTGAAGAGCCCGTGTGAGCTTGCTCATATTACCGGTCCTAAGCCAGATAAAGGAGGAGGGTTATGGTAGATTGGCAGCCGATGTAAAACTTGTCAATTCATGATGAATCATCATAATTCAGGATATGAATTAAGCTTAAATAAAGAAGTGATGATTCATATAACCGACCTCAACTTGTTGTTGTTGTTGTTGTTGTTTTTAGCTTATTAAAATCAATTCCTCCATTTTTGAATTTATTAATTGCTCTATGTTGTTTTATGACTAGTGTTTAAAATTTTCTAATAACCATGAAGGAACTCCAATATATCAAGCCATGAAGCTAAGCTCATTTAAAGTGCCAAAGCCTGTTTGTTTCTGCTTGGTTCTGGTAAGTTTTCCAGTGCTGAAATATTTACATAATGCTCTCTTTTGGGTGCGATCCTTCCTCGAATTCTTGGTGATCGCCGGATGTTTCGTGCAGCGGGGCTGTCTTTTTAATATTTAAAAAGCTTGAATATTTATCACATGCAGGCTGTCATAATGCTATTGGTACCTGCTGTATTGATACCTATTTGGGTCAATAAGGTCAAAAAAAATGAAGACGAAATTAAGGTAATGCCTCACATTTATCTTTTTTACTCTGTCAGTGCATAAAACTTAAATGAAAACTCAAGAATAATAAGAATTGCACCTTTGCCTAGGCTGTAGCATAACAGCCAATGCTGTAGATGAAAACTAGGGTAGACCAGAATTCAACTCATATATATACAGTAATATATATATATATATATATATATATATATATATATCATCACGTTGTTGACCTATAGCAATATATAACTCTTCAAAACAAGCCTAAAATGCACGGTAACCTAGAAAATACAGTAATATCGACAGTCTCTACCCTAATGCATGTATTTGTATAGTCAGACCTCTATATAACAATATTCTTATATAACAGCACTTCGCTATATAAGTCAAGTTTTTTTCGGAACCAAATCTCATGTTTTGTTATAACATATGTTCTCAATTCGCTATAACATCCAAAAATATACTGAACAAACGAGGTTGTTATAGAGAAGTTTGACTGTATGCTGCTTCCACGATTCAAACTCGTGATTTATAGGTCACACGAAGACAACTTTACCGTTCCTCCATGTTTTACACTATTAGTGTATATAACTTTAATTTGTTTTTGAATCATTCTAAGTCATTGTATGGTTTAATTTCAGGTGTATATATCAGGCAATGCACAAGATATATTACAAAGCCATTTTCACAAGAACATTAAATTTGGATTAATGCTTATAATCCTAATGATGGTTTCAATGTCTATATCCATAATTACTTTTGTTGTCTTAACAATAAGAGGAGCAAGAAGAGAAATGTATTTGTGTTCAGCACTTATAAAGCAAATGGAAGCAACTCAACAAGCAGAAAGGAAAAGTATGAACAAAAGCACTGCATTTGTTCTTGCAAGTCATGATATTAGAGCTTCTCTTGCTGGAATTAGTGGATTAATTGAGATGTGTCGTGCCAATGCTTCGCCAAAATCCGAATTGCAGAAGAATTTGAATCATATGGAAACTTGCACAAATAATCTTTTAGGTCAGTGTTTTAGTTGACTCTTTCATATCAATCGGATTTAACTTTTATATATACTGACAGTTTTAAGATTAATTTCGTTAGTATCGATGTATTTCAACATGTCATAGTTGGTAGCTGTCTTATTTTCTACGTTACTAATCTCACTTTTATTGGACGGTTACTCGTTTATACAAATAATCTTTTAGGTCAGTGTTTTAGTTGACATCAAACGGATATAAATGATATACACTGACAGTTTAAAGAATTTCGTTAGTGTCAATGTATTTTAGTACAGTAAGTGTTGGTTTAATTCTCACTATCCTCTTCTGGTTTCCCTTTTCTAATCTCCTATAGATGTTATATAGAAAATATTTAACTAATATATAGCAAATCCCCTGTGTGTATATATATATATATATATAGAAACTTCTAAAATAGGATATTGCTTACCGAGGACATGACCCTCGATAGGAAGGTGTAGAGGTCGAGAACTAAGATTGTGGGTTGACAGGTAGCCGAGAATCTCTTCTAGTCGTACCGGTCGTATTAGTACTAGTCTTGTATTCTCCTCTTCCTAGTTCTTTGTTATTATACGGTGTGTCATTATTACCTGTAATTCTCGCACTATTCTTGTAGTTTCGTATTCCTAGATCGTTGTTATTACACATCGTGTCATTTGCTTTCGTTGTCTTATTACCTTGCTATTGTTATTGTTTGTTTATTGTGTCCTATCCATTGTTCTTGAGCCGAGGGTCAATCGGAAACAACCTCTCTTCCTTCATAAGGTATCTGCGTACACATTACCCTCCCCAGACCCCACGTGAGATTTTGTTGTTGTTGTGTGTGTGTGAGTGTAAATGGAGTGTATATAATGACAAAGTTATGATCTTTTTTCTTCAGATATATTGAATTCTATTCTTGATCAAAGCAAGATTGAAGAAGGAAAGAAGCAACTTGAGCAAAAAGAATTCAACATGGAAGATGTACTAGAATATGTTGTCAACTTATTTTATCCAAAAGGAGCAATGAATAATATAGATGTGATACTAGATCCATGTGATGGTTCTATCAAAAGATTTTCTCGCGTTAAAGGAGATAAGACAGAAGTAGAACGGATCTTGACTAACTTGTTGAGTAATGCAGTTAAATTTACCTCAGAAGGACACATTACTCTTCGAGTTTGGGCTCGAAAACCTGGTTTTGATCAAAGCTCCATTAGTTGTGCATCAAATACAAGTAATTCTGGTATTGGTTGTATGTCATGTTTACTTTTGCACAATAATAATGAAGTTTCTGCTGAATTGCAAGTACCGAACAAAGTCCAGCACCATCCCAACTGTGTGGAATTCATATTCGAGGTGGAAGATACAGGGAAAGGAATACCTAAAGAGAAACATAAGTATGTATTTGAGAATTATGTTCAAGTGAATGAGACGATTTCTAACCACGAACAACCAGGCACTGGCTTAGGCCTCGGCATTACTCAGTCTTTGGTACGTCTATCTTTTTACTATAAACAACATACAGTAGCGAATCCAAAATTTAGAGTCAGTGTGCTCTGCTCTTTATATATACGAAACGTGCACATGTCAAACCTGCTGCGTCTAGTCTAGATCTGTTACTGCCTATAGCCATCTAGTTTTGTAGATACTGTACAAAGCCAGCAAATCCCTTGACCTTGTATAAGAGTGATGATAAAATAGAATAAAATTTACAGCAGTAAAGGTTAAAATAAATTCCTGTTGGTCAAGTTTCTTTTCTTATCATTACCTACTGAAGTTTCTGTTTGGTACTAATCTTTTTTTATATATAATGGCACTAAATTATGTGTGATATAACAAGAAAGATATTTATGGAAACACTATAAAACACAAGAATTTGTGAACAGCAAAAAAGCGTTGCGTTCTGTATGTTTCCGAGTTGTCTCCTCTACCACATGCATTACTTCATACCTTCGACCTTCTGGCCATGTGATCGGAAGGTCACGGGTTCGAGCTGTAGAAACAGCTTCTTGCAGGAGCTTAGTACACCGGGCTGTCCTTTTTTTTTCATTACTTCATATTTCATGTTTCTTTCTTGTTTTGATTCAATCTGTAGGTACATTTGATGGAAGGCGAAATAAGTATCGTGGACAAGAAAATTGGTGCAAAGGGTACTTGCTTTAGATTCAACATTTTCCTGATATCATGTGATCAGCCTCAACAACATCAAGCCTTTAGTGTTAATTATGCAAGAGAAGATGATTTGGAGTCACATTTTGGAGGTTATATATCTAGTGATCACTCCTATCATTATTCAGTAGCAAGTAGTAACAGTATCACTAGCCATCAGAAACCAGAAAGTTCTACTACTGTCATTCTTTTCATCAGGGAGGAGGAAAGAAGCCGAGTTCTTCGTAGATTCATGACGCGGATCATAGGCTTAGAGGTACATGTGCCGAGGCAACACGAGCAATTTTCACATACGCTCAAGAAGGTAAAAAAGGAAATTATCGACTTCTCATCATACAACTCTGCCTCCTCCTCCTCAGGGAAATCAAAGGAAATTCCTCTCAGTGCTCTAGATGGAACATATGATGATCATATGCTGTCGTTTCATAGGAGGGGAAGAGGTCTTAATTCTAAGAGCGCGCTTATAAGATTCATCGTGATTATAATTGACACAAGTGCTAGCCCCATTCGAGAAATAACTCGAGCTGTGGCTGAATTTCGAAAGGACCTTCCCAAGAATGTTTCCCTTCGAGTTGTTTGGCTGGATAAACCAGGGCTGGATGATGATAAGCTACCTTCGACAGATATAGTCATGACAAAACCACTACATGGTTCTTGTTTATATCATGTCCTCGGGTTTGTACCAGAGTTGGGAGATAAGATTTTACCAACTGTCACACAAGAAACAAAGGATGAAACAACTTCAAGAATGAGGATTCAGCAACCTCCAATGAGGTCCAGAAGTCCGCCCTTAGAAGCGAAAAGACAGGACGTTTCTACTGATGTTAATGGAAGTTGTAATAACAACTTACCTTTAACAGGAAAGAGAATTTTGGTGGTTGAGGATAACGCGATATTACTTATGGTTAGCAAAAGAATGGTTTCTCAGCTTGGTGCAACCACTTACACATGTAAAAATGGTGAAGAAGCTCTAGCTCATGTTCGCAAAGGCCTCAGTGATCAACGCGATATAGGGCCATCTACTCCTTCACCACCATTTGATTATATTCTGATGGATTGTGAGGTAAGATGTGATTCATATTCATTAAAACTATGTCACTTAGATTCTTCAAAAATGTTGTTGCACCCATGTCACAACTTCCAAAGATGCATAGTATTTGGAGGATCCGACATTGGCGTGGCAACACTTTTGGATGATTTGAAAAATATAGATTAAATAGGATTTAAGAAGGGGAACCTTGTAGCAAGAGTAAGCTGTCTGGTTCAAACCGTGGCAGCAGCCACTAATGCTTACATTGGGTAGGATGTTTACATCACACCCCTTGTGGTGCGGTGTGGCCTTTCCCCGGACCCTTGCGTGAATGTACCATGTTTTGTGCATCGGGCTGCCCTTTTTTAGGTCAAAGAGGACTTAAGTTAACATTTTTGTTGCATGGTTCATAAATGGAAAGCTTAAAATGTTGTATTATTAAAAAGGAAAGCTAAATTGCTTGAGATCATCAGACTTTTACATATTACCATAAGAAGTAATTTTGCCAGTGTATCATTTTTTTAGATTGTTAGGTTAAGTTGGCCTATAATAACAGGTAACTACTTATACCAAGCCAAATCGAGTAACCTGAAAAATAGAATAGATTTAACTACATCGATAGTATAAAATTTATTACATTGTCAGTATATATAACTTATATTGTTGTTTGTTTTGATTTTTGACAGATGCCGGTGATGGATGGATTTGAAGCAACCAGATGCATTAGGGAAGAAGAAGCGCGATATGGTATTCGAATTCCTATTATAGCTTTAACAGCTCATTCAGCAGAAGAAGAGATCGTAGCTAAGATTTTTCAAGTTGGAATAGATTATTACTTGCCTGATAAACGAATCGATCGCGATGAGCTTTTGAAAGCCATAGATTTTATAGAGCATAGAAATGTTTCAAAAATGCTTAGTTTCGTCGAGCATTAATAAGTTTGTTGCGTGAGACATAAAGTAAAAAATTTCGGAATATTCTTACATGCAGATGGATATTCCCCGCGCATAGCGCGAGCTTAGTGTTGTGCGTTGTCCTTTTATTCTTATACGTAGAGGGTCGCGAGAACGGCCCTCAACTGTCTTTCTCATAGTTTTATCTTCTTTCTAAAGTTGAGTTTCTTATTTTTTTTACTCTCACGTAAATGTTTCCGTGATATTTATAACAACTTGAAATGAAGAAACAAATTCTTAAATCTTACTAGATGGAGATGGAGCTCATGTCTTCCATACATATGAGTTTATGATTTGTACACTATCAGGTAAAGCTGGCAGGTAAACTCTCTGTATCAAGCTTGATATGATAACTTGAAAAATATAGTACAATAATTTGCTATGACCAGTTAAATTGAATTCAGTTTAAAAACTTTTTACACCATGAATGTATATAATTCAAACTCATATAATAATACAGAACTAACAATGAGTTTTAGTTTTACACTCCCAAGTCGCCCTAACGATAACTAAGGGAAGGGTAGGGCTGTTCATTTGGATCGGATATCCGAAATCCGAACCGATCCATTCAATTTCGAATTTCGGATTGTGTTTATTAAAATTTCGGATTCGGATTGGTATATTTTAATCCGATCCGATCCGATCCGATCCGATTCGTAATCCAAAATTATTAGGCAATGTGTAAATACTACACTTTAATTTCGGATAGTCAGTACTTCCTTTACATCTTCCTCCAAGTTATTACCTTTACAATTGCTAGATTTTGCTATATTGGCACCATAATACTCTCGTAATTGTATAAACAGGAATTTTTCTTAATGCATTGCCTCTTTTACAAAGAAAATATACATTTTAGTTTGCAACTTAGAGGCATAATAAGATCCAAACTTTAAAATCCGAATCCAATCCGATATAATTCGGATCGGATTTTGCATTTTCTAGAATCCGAATCCAAAATGTGCTAAGTCTGATCCGATCCGATCCGTCCACAGCCCTAACTAAGGGTAACCTGCTATAAAACGTGAGACTAACAAGGTGGAAATAAAGCATGTTGCTTGCTACAATAGGTTAAACCAAAATGATAGTACGTGTGACATGGATTTTTTATTTTTATTTTTATTTTATTTATTTTTTGCACATTTGGGGAATAAATTGTTCATTCTATTGGTAATATGTTGTGCTCCCATTTTTTGCCAAAATTCAAGTTATACTTTTAGATGAAATCGTCTGCTGTGAAAGGAATCAGTATTTGGGATGTTTCAAATTGTCCCTAAAGGGAACTTGTTCTAGTCCTAAGCTGATATATTCAGTGCATCTTTACATATCATAAGTCCTTTCGCGAGCTAAGCCGCCACCCGATGTTGCCCACAACAACCGACGGCATTCGGCATTTATTGAGCTTAGCCCCATGCGCATGGCACCTTGTCAGCGCTACTTGCACAATGCTCTACCGTTCCTTTGCCAAAAGCCATCAGCTGCCACAAGCGACGCTAAACACAACCCACAACAACCGCACGACATTCTACATGTACTGAGCTCAGCCCCATGCGCATGCACCTTGCGGCGCTACTTGCATGACGCTCCGTTGCCAAAAGCTAGCTGCTGCCACAAGCGATGTCGCCACCCGATGTTGCCCACAACAACCGATGGCATTCGACATGTACTAAGCTCAGCCCCTGCGCATGGCACCTTGCGCCGCTACCTATTTTTCATGCTTATCTTCAAATTCAAAGAGTGTGTCAAAGATCAGATAAAGTAGTTCTCAAGAAGAAAATTCCTCAGAAAAAGATAACTAAATAAATAAATAAAAATAAAGGAGAGACAGTAAAATGACAAATGGTACAACTATGATATATTTTCCTGATTACAAAATCCGTATGGAAACATTCTCATCTCTATAAATCTGAGCACCAGCTATGGCCTCAGTGGTCATCTTTCCTAACCCAATGAACATCGTATTGTAAGTCCGAACGAGTCGAAGATATAAGTCCTTAAAAGGGATAATTGTGTCCTAATCCTGGCCACAGTCATCCAAGAAATCCTCAAAAAAAGCCTCAAAACATCTCTCTCCTACATTGCTGGAAGGAGTGTGTTCATATTTTGAGAAAATTAGCAACTACATAAGGAACTGAGATCCAGAGCAAAAAATGTAAAGAGATCGACTTCATATCGTTAATACTCTTCTTGAGACAATACGTCTACTTCGCCAGTTTTTGCATCCCTCGAGGTGAATGGTGGCATTCCCACAGCATACTGGAGGGGTTACAGTTCATCATGACCATGTGGTTGTTCCCTGTTCATCGTTTCTAGTTTATCTTGTAGTTCCTATCACATTTCCGATATTTCACCATTAGAAGTTTTACGATAAGTAGTTAATGTAATAAGGGGAGATTATATAGACAGTATTAGCAGAAGCTTTTGTAGGGGGTGCCGGGGTGGGCAAACGATATGGGATTAAGAAGAGCACCTTCAATTTTTCTTCCAGACAAAGTGCCGGTGTAGACAAAAAGGCTAAATATCTGCCATAACAAACTACACATCAGATTAAAGTGCACAAAAAATTCACTAAGCACATAAATAATGCAAGATTCTGCGTATATAAACATAGATAAATGCTTACTCGCAGCGGCTCGGTTCATCTACATCAGTAAGCTCATTTTTCAAACCACACCTTAATTTGACCTGTACAAATCAAAAACAATTTAGAAGGCAATAAGGGATCTTAAGAAGAATGCTAAACAGTGAATGCCGACAATCAAATTAGTAAGGTATCATCACCTTTATACTTCTATTTGGCCCATTCCAGCAATGATCGCCATTTGAAAATTGCATGGTTTTATAGGAATCCTCAAATTTATCCCAGTTTCTTGATGAAGCGAGGGAGAAAGAAAAAAGGAGTATGATGAGTTCTGAGCTTAAAACATTAAGGCAGAAGGATAAAGATCTCGAAAAGGAATCCAGATCATAATTATACACGTCAAACCTAAAATTAAGTAAAGCGGTCTCTCTCTTTTTTTATGAATGAGAATTCCCCGAGGGGCAGTGGCACATGGTTCTAAACTCGATGGATAATATCCCCCTCAACCCTTCTGCGCTTTTGTCTGCAGCAGGATTCGAACCCGTGATATGCGTCTAACCCACACATCATGTGTGCTCCATTCTTATCATAGAAATAAGATGGCTATCAAACGGTTTTATCATTTCTATGATAGGTCTGCCATCAATATCTAAAACTAAAGAGAGGATAACAAAGTGCAGAAAGTACTCCAGAATCCTGAAAGGATATTTGCAGTACTAGTCATACTTACCTTCTACTTCAGAGACAATCAAATAAAATTTGCTGCACAGAACGACTCAGATAATGCATATGCTTAAGATGTAAAAGAACCTACCCTAAACGAGTTGTACTGTAGCCCTCAACTTGGCTAGCTTCTTTGAAAGGGCAAATCTTGTATGTGTACCTGAAGTAAAAACAATTGTCAGTGCCTGCTAAAAAATAACCTAGTAATATATTACTGAAAAATAAAAATAAAACATAGATTAACAAGACAAAGGAAGATTCATCACTTGTTCTCCTTGCTCTCGAAACATCGACCATGGAATGAGTAGAATTCCTTCTCCAGTCCTGCAATAGAACTAGTGGTTCAGCATATGCAAGATCATTTGCCTTCTTCTTATAGAAGGAAAGTTATGACCGTATCCACAAGGAAGAAGAATACTAATAAACACAAATACATGAATTTCCATACCAAAATCTTGTTTCAACTTTTCCGTCAAGCTAGATATCCTCGATTGGATTTTTGTCAACTTAGCACTTGACTCATCGTAATCTTTGCGTATCCGGTCAGCATCTATGGGAGCAGAAACAAAACATCATCCATCATTTTCCTTCTGACTTATTTTTCTCCTTATTAGACTACAAGAGCAGAAAAATGGATGAAACCTAAATTATTACCAGAAATGTTCACTGGAGTTTGGAACAAATTGACAGCTCGAAAAATGCTCTTTACAGTTTGTTGTATCTTCTCCATCCACGAAGAACTACCTGTGGTTGTAATATCTGGATAATTAAAATATAACAAATTAAATAGGTACTAGCTGTAGGCATCAAATAGAATAGATTGCTTTCCTTCATACCTGCGAAATCAGAATCATCATCAGACTCGGATTTATGTGAAGAACTTGTATCATGGTCCTCTCCAACAAAATCTTCAACTTGGTCCTCACTGTCATCATCGTCATACTTGTGTTCATCAACCTCAGATTCATATCCGTTATACTCCTCTTCATGGGTATCAGATAGCACCTCATCATGGTTATCATGGTTAATATCTGTACCAGCACCAACCTCCTCAATTTCCTGCTCGCTCTTTTTTCCTAACCAACGAGAACCAACAACACGGCCTAACTCTTCCTTTGACAGTGACTCTGCATTTTCAGTAGCATCTTTCTCCTAAAAACATAAAAATGAATCACAAGATTAACAATGTTAACATCGTTGATCAAAATCCGTGAGCAAAATTGGTCCTTCCTAGTGCACTATGGTTCTGAACAAGCTATTAACTCCAAAGCTACAGAAAAATCAAATTATACAGCAGGAGAGTACTATATGTCCACTAGTGACAAGTTCCATACGCTTTGATTAGAAAAGTAAATTAATTGTTCACCTAGGAGAAGATGCAAAAGACATCAGAGGACCACAACATAGGACTTCCTCTGATTCTCTAAAATATTACTTAACACCGTACAGAAGAGCAGAAGAGCGAGGGGCCATGCCCTTTGCTGACATTAAAGAGAGAAAAGTACGCGTACCATCCACTAAAACACCGTAGTTTTAAATCAATAGTTGTACCTCATTTCGGCTATTAACATCAGCTTTATCATTGATGATGAACGGCTCCTCTTTCATTTCAGGATGCTATAAAAAATAAGATTGGAGAAGACAACAAACCTGAGAAGAATCTTCAGGCACCTGCTCTACCTCATCAACAGGAAACTCATCGTTCATAGAATGGTCACCGTGTTGTACTTCATCCACGCTTTTGTCATGACCTTCCACCACATCCTAATATAGATATATAACATAAGTACTAGATCAAGCAACTAACTATCAAAAAAAAAAGGCATAAAGGAGACTTTTTTACCAAAAGGCACATACAAGTTTTACAGCAATCATTGGAGATAATAGATAATGTTGCAATACGAATATCTAGAGTCAGTTCTACAATTACCAATTGACCAAATCTTCTATTATGCACAACAGCATTATTATCTCCAGAGTGTGCACCATTGTAAATCTCTTAGAAGTCAAAAGTTTTATTTCTAAACAAAAAGAGTACCCTGCCCTGTAGCCAAATTAGCACATCTCACAATGTTTACAGAACTTTATCATATAGAAAAATGCTAGGCATAATGGGACATAACACATCTGTCACAAAAACCAAATTAGTTATCCTGCATATCCTTGCGAAAGAGCAATGCAAAATAGGTTCACCACTAAAGATAAGTTTTAGGATTTCAAACCATAAAAGATCATTTGTCTGATTAGTTCTTCACTTTGTGGACCCATGATTAGGTAAATCCTTAAAATTTTCTAAAAGGGCTACGGAACCTATAAAAGGAAGAGGTGAGAGTAGAAAGAATTGCAAGCACAAAGCCCAGCTCCTAATATGAAGATCTCATGAAGCCTCAAATGTAAATTGTTAAAAGAAGCCACCTTTTGAAATGTGAATTTAGTACCTTCTTATTGATATAGGAGGCGAGGCTACATAATCATTCATTAAAAAAAAGAGAAAGAATAACGTATTGAGGAAATAACTTAAATTCCCTTAAGGCATACTTGCTTCAGATTACTTAGCATCTCCACAAAAACACGTACCGATTACCATTGCCTTTCACTCTTAAGGACACAAGTAATGAATGAAGGACTAATGGAGGATGCAAGTTAAATTCCCTGAAGTCATACATAATTCAGATCACTATCACAAGGTTCCCCAACAAGCTAAATGTTCACAATATCTTGTCTTGTTATGGTAGATGCAAAGACTTTCTTGACATCTTCCCTTCTTTTCCAGGCATTTAACGCCCACAGTTATAGAGCTAACACCCCAGATTGGAACCATAAAAGATAACAGTCAAAACCTCCACGCCTAGAAGTTTGTTAATGATTCTATTTCTTCTTTTATGGTAATTTCTTAGATGACGCGTCCCTTTTCCTATATTCATTTTCAAATCCTTTTTGTAAGCATGGGGACAAACTGTAGAACTCCTCCTTCTGGTAGACATTTCTGTGGACGTTGCAAGTAAGGATGCCAAGTTTTATACCTGTGAGAGAAATTTTACTTCTTAAAATCATAATGAGGCTTTGAAAGCTTGGACATCTAAAAACTACAAAAACCATGGTCGATTAAGAGTGCAACAGAGATGTGAAATTCAAATGCCTAAAACATGTGAAGGGAAAAAAATCAGCCAGCAGACAAGAAATTTTTTCCCAAGTTCTCACTATCTACTTCGATAAGATATTCTGATATCCTTACTTAATTTGGTACATGTTTGACATCATCTATACTGTAACAGTTATAAACGTGAAATAATTAACCTTTATGGAAGGAGAGTCTTCCAGGAGGCCAATCTTATCATGGATGTCACTCTTCACGGCTTCTTCTTGAACTTCAGTTTTCTCCTCAGCTTTGCTTGCCTCTAGATTAGCATCATCAGCTTCCTTTAGGTCCTTCTCTTCCTTTTCTCTCTTTAACCGTTCTTTCTCCTCAGCTTTCTCTATTTGTTCTTTTTTCTCTAGATCAAGAGAAGTGAACTTATAGGAAATGACTTTTTTCTTTTTACAAGGAAACTTATAAGAAATGAAATTACTGAATTGCTTATGAGCTATCACCTTGCTAGGACAGAAACAGATATTAGTGCGTGAAATCTCAAGATACACAAACAATTGGACTTTTCTCATGTCACTTGTAGAAAGTGAACAACAAGAAAAGTGACAATGATATAAATAATTAATTTTGAAAAGGCTGCTCTACTTGGCATGGGTTTAAATATGTTAATGAACATGATAAAGTCTTCTAGTTTCTACAAGGTCTCAGATCAGGGAACTATTAGGTATCTACTCAGAATTTTCCCTATAGATTAACAAGATGTGTATAACGAACAGTTTATAGTCTTCTCTGGAATAGTTTTCTATGGTCAAATCAGTATCGGCTTTTTAAGTGATGGATAGGTACCATATAGATACTAGAGTAAGTTCTTGGAAACAAATGGAGAGACATCTTGGGTTACGCTTTTCCCCCATATTTAGTATCTCTTCCCAGCAAATGGAACCAGTTGTTGTTTATACAGGGCGCAGAGAGCTTGAGTTGTATGGGACCTCATATTCAGGAAAAAATTGCTAGATTGGAGATGGTATATCTACAAAGCTATGTTACGCGGACTTTCCAAAATGTTGCCATACCCGTTTTTTTTTTTATCCTCAAAAAACACACTACTTTTGGAGGATCCGACACACATCCGACGATATTTTCGGAGAGCCCGAGCAACATAGCTTCAAAGCTTGCTTGGGCTCTTATACAGGGAAAAGATCTCCATGACGTGCAGAGACTGTTGAAAGAGGCAGGAAAGAATGGTTTCTTCACAGTAAGATTGTGCTATTAGAGAGTTTTGAGGAAGGTGGGGGGGGAGAGTGACCTTCCTTATTTCTTTTTTTGTGGATTCCTGAAGCCAAAAAAGGTGTATTTCTTTGCTAGCTGGCAGTATAGAGGCAATTTTTTTAGCATGGATTCCTAAAAGACTTGCTTACATGCACAAAAACTTTTGATTCTCCAAGTTAAGAGAGTCATACATAAAAATGAGGAAATGTAGGAAATGAGGTCCATTCTCTTTTCTATGTAGGCTTGTTGCATTTGTACCATAACATAGAAAAGATCAACATCAGAAAGAACCATTTTCCAGAGATATGCAAACCGGCCCCAATCTGGAGTGATAACATAACAGAGGAATGTAGGTGGCATTCATCAAGCTAGGATAGTAATCCTCTCAAGTACAATCTTACTTGTGGGGAAGAGAAAATTACCCTTAAGCTGCTCAACTGTGTCTTTAAGTATCTTCTCCTCATTTTTCAGTTTTGATAGTTCATCTTCCTCTTTTGCTATTGCAAGTTTAGCTTCTTCAACCTCCTTCCTCCTTACAGTTATACCTTCCTGATATGTTGAAATCTTTTTCTTCAATTTTTCTCTAGCTACTTTGCCGACCTCCCAACATGTATTTGGGCACTTAACTTTACCATCATACTCATCACTCCCGTCGCAACAATCTGCTCAATTGTGCCATTAAGATAGTTAATAGGATTTAAATTTTGAGAAACATGAATATACATAAATATGAATTGATCGACAGGAAGAGATTGTCAAAGATAGTCCAAAGGCAATAAAAATCATTCTACAATGGTTATTTATGTAAGACGTAATATCCTAAGCTAACAACCGTCTTTTTTCTTTTTATTCATACACTTCTGTATTGATCGTCATTCAAACAACTTTGCAGTTACTAAAAATGCAAAATTGCAAATCACACAAAGCACTGTGACGTAGAAATAAAAAGGTGGTAATCAAACACTATACAGAAAGGCAAGAGCGCAATGATTCATACCGCAAATGCCATCTTTAACCCTAGATGAGTATATGAAGATAGGAACATGTCCTGTATTTTTGCAATAAAACTTCCCACTAGGGCATGCCGAAGTCCCTGCAAAACCAATCACAAAGCACAAACAACATTCAACGACGTGCACATATTAGAGTCAAAAAAAGGTAAAGCAAACATCTTTGAACCCAAAAGAAATTCTAACATACTTTTGCCTCTGAAATGCAGTGCAAATAAATCCTTAATTTTCTAAGAAGACGAATTATTTAGTATTTGAATGAAATAAGCCAATAAGCCGAAATGTATATAGAGGATCATATAGTCAAACTCAACTACGTTCTTGCTGACCTCCAATATTAAATAAATAATAAACAAATGCAAGTGTCCATTTTTGGACAAGATGGTTCAAGCAATTTATTTTGCTATCAGGGCATGCAGAGATCCTGGTGGTTCAAGTCCCAACAACATCACAAACGAAAAAATTTCACATGCTTGGACCGAGATAAAAAATCAGGCTCCCGTATGAGAGGCACTTTGCAAACCTAATATAAATAAATGGAAGTGCCCTTTTGTAGTGGTCTACATAGTTCAATATTTAAGATGGATGCGTAGTTGATTGATTGAATGCACAAGAAATGCATATTTTTGCACAAACAAAGGAGCAAGTGAAAAGAGGGAACATTGGGGGGGGGC
>ML428880.1:7060-43303 GCA_005239525.1 Nicotiana knightiana | reverse complement strand
GGGGGGGGGGGGGGACACAAACATGGCTCGTCAGAACATACTATTACCTCTGAAATGCACAGCAAATAAATCCTCAATTTTCTAAAAAGACAAATTATTTAGTATTTGCATGAAATGAGCCCCAGTATGCGAACGGCATATTGAGGATTCGTATAGTAAAACCCAACTATGGTGTTGCTGACCTAAAATAAGTGAAGAAGTCCATTTTTAGATGAGGTGGTTCGAGCAATTTATTTTGCTATCAGAGCATGTAGAGATCCTAGTGGTTCGAGTCTCAACACCTGCACAAGCAAAACCTTTTCACATGCTAGGACCGAGATAAACAATCAGGCTCCCACATGAGAGGCACTATAAACAAGGGCGGATTCATACGGTAAAATGTGGGACACGTGAACCCATGGTCTCTTCGCAAAATTAAATATTTTATGTACATATTTTTTTAAATTGGTATTATATTAATTGTTGGCACCCATGCTCCAAGAAGGTTGAATGGTGCACTTGGTTGAAAGTTGAGTTATTTACCAAGAGGAAGAGGGATCAATTCCCACTTAATACATTTTTGTCTCTTTTTTTAGTAGTGCACCCATGTACTAGAAATCCTAGATCCGCCTCAGACTATAAAGGGCAGCGTTATGCACTTAGCTCCTCTTATCTGTGGGTTCCGGTGAAGGGCCGTACCACATTGGATCCATATCGTACGTATACGTTTCCACAGCTTGAACGAGTGACCTCGAAAGGTGCTAAGGTTCCATGAGGGGCAGTTTACAAACCTAAACTACGTAAATGGAAGTGTCTTTCTCTAATGATCTACATAGTTCAACATTTGCACGATACTTCACTGATTGAAATGCACTAGAAATGCATATTTTTGCATAAACAAAGGAACAAGTGATAAGAGAGAAAGTAGGGAAAACACACACACGCTCTCTCACACACTCACACACAAAAACACACACCTGGCTCGTCGGACCCATCAGGGCAGTCACAAAAATCATCATTGAGCTGAGACTTAGTGAATTTCTTGGACCCATCTTTGCATTTTATAGCACCCAATGATAGACCCTTGTAATAATTCTCATCTGCACTTCAATAGCAAAATTTAATGAATATTTTCACCGGAAAGTTACAAAATCACGAAATGGATTACCAGTAATCCCATTAAAAATCAAAGATTGAATATTTATTATTATTTTTTACGAAAATAAACTGACATAAAGAAATGAGGGTAGGACAAATTAATGGGAAAACCTTGAGGGGAAATGCCGAGGTTGTCAATGGAGGGAAGAGATACAGATCTGTCAATTGAAGATATTACAAAAGAGAGTAAAAAGATGAATTGAAATTTTATTTTCATCTTTTTCACAAAAATTATACTATTGGAGCTCTCTTATGTATATATGTAAATCACCATTACTGAGCCCAATCAAAAGAGTTTTTTCTTCAGTTATTTTTGAAAGTTCGACATTGGTGGGTACTTTAAAACGACGACGTTTTAACACTCTTCTCATATGAGTACTATTTAAGAGCCCGTTTGGACATAAGAAAAAATTTCAGTTTTTCCGAAATTAGTATTTGGCCATAAATTTTCAAACTTTTACTTGAGGACAGATTTTGGAATTTTTCAAATACCATTTCCACTTGAAAAAAAAAATCATTTTTTTCCGGAATTTTACAATTCTTATGTCCAAACGCCCACTTAATTTTTGAGTAAATTCCACTTTAACCCCATTAACCTTTAAGGGTTAGGAAATAATATCCTTCTACTTTTTGAGTGGGACTGATAAACCCCTTAATAATATTTTTCAGTGAGCTTTAAAATTTTAATACGTGAAAAATATATAATTATATTTTTACTACTACTCTTATTTTATTTTGGCAGGGTATAATATGAGTGAGCTTAAAAAGAGAAGTGAGAATTCATATTGCTGACTCCAACTTTATTTGAAACTGATACGTAGTAGTTGATGTTGTTAGTTATGACATATTGTCCAATAACCTACAAGTAAACTTTTTCTTTCAATTTATCAAGAGTCCATCTTTCAATCGTCAAAGACTTATTTTACCCTCTAAATTTCAACATTTATCTTTTTTTAATTATTATTATTATAATTTTTTGCTTTTTATTCTATATTATGAATTTACCTATAGAATAAGTAAATCCTATTTATAAAGTAAGATAGGAATAAATAGTTCATGCATAAATGATGCTGAATAAAATAATTGATCAAAGTTTTCAAACATATATAACGTGTATTATAAATATAACTCTATTTAAATAATAATTATTTTGTACTAGAAATACTTTTGTGAGGGATGCCATGCGAAAAGGGTCTATTTGTTCCCTCAAGGACTTTGCCACTTCAAAACTTATTTTTTCCAGTCTTTATGATACCTACAATAGCATGAATCATGATAATTGAATGTCTTTTTGTTTTTTTCTATATCGTTTACTTTTCCTTTGACTTTCTTTTTTATTTATGTTCTTGTTCTATATTGAAGTTGAAGTCAATTAATTACAATAATTATTGACAAAAACAATTCAAATATTACAAAAGTAATGTTACCAAAGTTAACTAGAGTTTTAAATTATTTTCTACAAAGTATAAGATAGTTTTGAGGGTGAGATTCAGATGTATAAGTGGTAATTGAAAAATAGTCACAGTTTCAAAAGTAATCGAAATTTAGCCGTTTTTCATGTAAAGATAAATCTGAACGAAAACACTGTTCAAAATTCGAAAAATATTCCAGCACAATATATTGGAGTTCCAGTATAATATACTGGACTTCTAGTATAATTTATTGGAGTTCCAACATAACATATTGGTCTAGCATAATATGCTGGAAGTTCATACAGAGGTGCTCCTATCTCCAGTATATTATGCTGGAACTTTCCGTACGTTGGAGTTCCAGCATAATATGCTGAAAGTTCATACACAGGTGCATCAATCTCCATTATATTATGCTGGAACTTTTCGTGTTGCAGCAAGATAGTGGCTATTTAAGTAACTTTGCAAATAGTGGCTATTTTTCAATTAACAATCCGAAAACTGGTTAGCCCGTGCTATTTTCACTAGTTTTGAGAAAGCTGGAGTTTTTCAACATTTTTGCAACCAACCAAAAAAACAATTCTATATAAAAAAAAATATCGTTTTACACCTAATGTTCTATACACGCATTAGGCCGCGACTAACCTGGATTTGTCCCTAATTATTAGTTAAAATCCTAAAAGGAATAGAACTTAATTTCTTGTTTCCTACTCCTTGTTGGCATGGGATTTATCATATAACTATGTTGGCTATAACTCCCCTTATATATAATTTGGTTTTTTCTCGAACTTCTTATGCTTCTTGTTTTCATCTACAATTAATAATTCTCTTTCTTCTTCACCAATAAGAATTAAGAACAAACTCTTTCTTCAATACCAATTTTCATGGCGACGTATACTTTCGAACAAAGTGAATATCTCGAAGATGTAATTGAGAGTCAGGTAATTTAACGTGCGGATCTACGGGTTCAATTTTTAAGGTTTTTAGCGTTGAACCCGTTATAATTTTAAAGTTATGGTTTTATATATATTATTTATGCAATTTTAATAAACTTTTACTACGCGTCGAAAATTATGGGTTCAGTTGAACCCGTCGGCAACACACTGCATACCCCCTATCTTCACCTTCTCCAACTAAGTTTTCAATTATTTTGTTTTATTTTTGTTAAATTTTACCCATAAATTTTTCGTCATTGTTTGTTGTGTTAAATGCGTTATTGTTGTTGTTACTGTTATTCTAAGGTAGTATAATACTTTTTCCGGAATGTTAAAAGTATATATGTTATAACTGCCTTATATCCTAGGATGGAGCTAGCCTTATTTAAGAGAAGTCAATTCACATTTCTTCGTCGAAAAATTACTTTTAAATAAATAAATATATATATATATATTAAATCCTTGCCTTCTTCATGTATTTATAACTTTATATTTTGTATTTTTCAAGTAAATTTTTTTGATTCCGCCCCTATTTATATCTAATCATTCTTAACCCCTGATCACATATTAGCACGTTTATGATGCATCATATATAATCAATAGACAGTAGTAATTTTTTCTCTGCTTTTTTAGTAATTTCACTTTTATTAGTATTATGTTTTAATTGTAGCTATATGGTCTCTAAGGTTTTGATATTGTTTAATTACTTCAATTTTTTTCTTTATTTTCTTGGCAGTTGAATACTTATTAATTTCTTCCTCTTTTTGATAATGTTTTTTTAATGAAAATATGTAGGGTTTCTATGTGATGAACGATTTTGGTTGGAAAACACCATGTGGAATAGTGAAAATTGGCGAAAATTCTGAAGTTTTTGAAAAAGCAAAGAAAGCTACAACTTTTGCAGTGGATAAACACAATGAAAAATCAGAGAAGTCAAAGTTGGAATTATTGAGAATTATGAATGTTAATTTTGAACCTACTGCTGGTGCAATTTATTATATTACTTTGGAAGCTATGAATTATTCTTCTGGAAAAATTCTTCATTATCAAGCCAAGATCTGGGAAAAAATCAACACTGGTTATAAAGTTGAGATTTTTCGACTTGCTCCTTATGCGCTCAAACTCTCAGGTAACTTATAATATTTATTATCAAAAATAATTTAACTTATATATACTGACAATGTAGAGATGAAAATTTCCGCCGATTCCAAGGGATTTCTGACTGAATGTCCATCGGAAATTTCCATTATTTTAGTAGTGAATTTATTACAAAAATAACATATTTTAACTTGCTATAACATGTTATTTACGTTATTTTTTAAATTAATAAATTAGATTATTATAGTGAATAACATGCTATGTAGGTCACCTAAACATGATAGTATGAAAAAGTTGTACAATATTGATGCATAAAAGTCAAACTTTATTAAAATAACATTCCACTTTCTTATTCCGTTTATGAGTAGAATTTTTCTTTAGGACATAAAAAAGTGAAATTATTTATCATATTTCTTATATCTATTAGTATTTTCCTTCAAAAGACACTAAAACTTGATAAAATTGACTTGAGAAAGTGAAACGGAGCTATTATTGTTTAATAAACGTATAGAATAATTAAACAATATTTACCTGAAAAATTTCGTCTGGTCATCTTATATTTTATTTTATTTTCGGTATTTGTGCAGAATGTGAGGAAGAGAAGCATTGCTGTATTAAGATTAATAATTTGCAGGACTGGATGGATGAGAATTATCTTTATTACAAGTGCTGTTACACATTCAAAAAGGTAATTTTTAAGCCTAATTTGCTGTTTATATTTCTTCATATATAATTTTTAGACCGGTAATACAGTACAATCAGTATTTTAAAAGGCTTTTTTGATATTGCCCGTGGCTCGCCCTTAAGCTGAACACTCACAAAACGTCGAGAAGCTCATACGTGGAACTTAGTTTTGTGAGGCTTACGCTCTAAGCACCCGACTCTAAACACATCTAATGTTTAACACTTCGGAATCGCCGAACAATTTCTATACAAATCATGTGTCAATTATCTAATTTCATGTTTTTATGCTATTTAACATGAAATAAATTTTGAATATTTAAATTGATTTGTTATTTTCAGCTTGTTTCTGTGGAGGTGATTAGAAATAAAGAAACTGGCAAATCTATGGGCTATGGTTTTCTTTGGTTCAAAACTCAATCAGAAGCAATGGAATTTTTAAAGAAAAATGAAGGAAAGCAAATGCCAAATTCAAGCCAGAATTACTCATTGGTGTTTGGAAAATTTTGAGGGCCTATGTTTTTTTTACATTCCTTTTAAAGATTATGTTATTTTATTTTACATAATTTAATGTAATACTTACAATTTGTTTTTATGGTATTTAGATGAAGGTCTTTTCTTGAGTAGTTTTCAATAATAATGAACGGACTCATTATTCACCGAGTTTTTAATCGTGCACTGTCTCGTTCTCGAATTTGATTGTTACTATATACACATATGTACAATGTAGTACATATATATTAGAAAAGTAAAAAAGCAATTTAATAGTAGAAGGGTAATTGAAATACTAAATTTGCACGAGAAAGATAGAACAATGTCTTATTTAATTTTTTTCCTTTTTACATTAACAAAAAACATGCATAATAACAAGAATAAAGACAACACTTCCCCTCTCTTAATTTGCGTTGTGGCAAATTCTAGCAGTTGGATTTGTAACACAAACTTGATAGTACTTCTTCTTGGCTTCCGGGGAGCCGCGCTTCGGCTCCTCGTCGGCCATGGCGGCCTTTGCTACTGAGCTAGCTGCAATGGCCGCCATAGCGAAGAACAACTCTCTCCGGCCACTGTTGTTGCTCTCTTTCTTGTTGCTCATTACAACATTTTCTCCCTCAAATGGCACCTTTGAGCTTGCCTTCACCATGACAACCCCGCGGCGGTTCGCGACAGGGACTTTGGTCAAGGCCGCGACGGAGCCGCCGGCCAAGGAGGTTGTCATTGTCATTGAAGCCATTTGATCAACTCAAAAAATTTCCTAGTTTGATTGCTTATTAGTTGCTTTCAGTTTTGTGCAAAGGAATGGTTTGGCTTTGGTGTTAGTTTAAAATATGTATACATGTAAGGAACAAAAAGGAAATAGTGAATTTCCACAAGGAATGTTATCCATTTTGTTATCTAAACAAAGGGTTTATAGCCAATGATATTTTGCCATCTGGACATTCAATCTTGGAAACAAAATTTGTGGTTATTGAGCTCCTATTATAGGTACCAATTCTGAGGACGATTTTGTTTCAAATTGTCTTTTCATGTTTTTTGGCTTTTGTTTTTATCTTTTCTTTTCTTGACCATTTATGGTTCCTTTAGCTTTTTCCAAAATATTTATTTAAACTCTAATATTAGTTGATTTGCCTAAAGAGTGAAAAACATCAGCAAAATAAGCTCAATTTTTGCAATCTTAACTCCTACCATAAAAGAATTCAAAGTCTCCCCTAAAAACTTCCAAATTTGTCAAATATTAACTAACCAACCTCAACTGGTAATAGCAATAACAACAACAACAACAACATACCCAGTATTATCCCACACGGTGGGGTCTCCCATAGTGTGTACCCAGACCTTACCCCTACCTTGTGAGGATAGAGAAGTTGTTTCCAATAGATCCTCGGCTCAGGAAAGCATAAGCATAATAGCAATAACAAGCAAAGAGAAATCTGGAATGAGCAAAAAAAATAGACACAAAGATAGTCCAAGATAGCTAGGCATTTGCCATTAACAAGTTTTCCAAGACATAACAAACTAACAAAGTTTGAATGAATCAAATTACAAAGAGAAAGAAAATAAGACTATCCAAATTCTATTCTCATCTTGATCATCCCATCTAACTAGCATTTTTCTTCCTCCTCCATACTCATTAATGAGGAAGAAAATAAAAGGGCAAAAGGAAAGCACTTCGAGTCGTTGACCAACTGTGTAGTCAAGTTTTCACATTCTCCCTGATGAACTGCTCCAACTGAGAGATTTCACCGGTCAAACCAGAAGCTTCGGCAACAATTACTTTGTTACAGCACTGAGAAAATCCAAATGGTTCTCCGGATACTCCAAGAGTAAACTCGTTAGAAATGTCTGCCTCAGATACTGCAGTTCTTGATGTACGAAGCTTATCGCTGAATAACAATGGCAAAACAACCGTGGAATACATTCAGAAAACTGAAAACTCCGAGTTCAACATAAAGTTAAAAGCAGTTTTAGATAAGTCCGTTGACACAAGGAAAAGTTTGCTATAAAAAAAACGAAAAAAAAAAAGGAAAACAAACGTGACAGGATAAAATGCAGAACTATTGAGTTAGCTTTCCCATGAGGTAGTCCTGGTAGAGGACGCGTTTTTTTATCAAATATAATCCTATATTTACACTTAACATTAGTCAACTGACATTAGTTTTTATTTTTTGAAATAGTCAACTGATATTGTTTCAGAAACTCTAAGAACACGGACTTGAGTAGCTTGCTGATGCAAATAGCAGCTAACGATATCGCTACTATTGATTAAAATGGGAGTGTAGAGTTATCTTACATTTCCTTCTCCAGCTGTTTCCTTATGAACTCCTTTGTATGTGCAGTTATTTTATCAACCTTGTTGCACAGGAGAAGTACTGGAATCTTTTTCTTGACCACAGTTGCTTTTGTCAATACTTCATACAGGTACCTTTTGTGAGAGGGCGTTAAAATGTCAGAATCAGTTATCAAGCAAATAATCCATATAAAGATTAAGAGTTAAAAGTAAGTACTCTGCAGCAGTACGGCTATTTGGTAAAAATTCCACTGAATCCACCACAAATACAATGCCAGCTGCTTGAGGCAAAAACTCATCTAGTTTCGGACGCAGACGAGAATGCCCTGGAACATCAACAATATGAATAGGTCTTGTTTTCCCCTTCTGCAGCCAAACAAAAACAGGACTGAAAATTTGAGTTGTGAAGTCCATTTGCGGACAAATATAATAAATGGCACTTCCGCACATCAATTAAGCAAAAAATTAAGTACAGCCAAGGCAGACTTCTAGCACTTGACAAAATCCATCCTTATTGAAGGTTGAAAGAATGATAATCTAGTTACATGGCAGGAAAAGGGAAAGAAAAACAGACGGTCATCACTACCTTGTCTCTCTCAGAGTGTAGTATAAAACTGTCTTCATTTGGTTCCATCGATGTCACAGTACCCTGATGGGCTGAGCCATCTCTAAGCTATAACAGACATCATAAAAAGATAAAGTCACATAACCTTTTTTAAAAAGCTTATATCAGGTCCTGCATTCGTTCATTCAACAGCACTTACCTGGTAGAAGAGGAAAGTTTTGCCACTTCCACTCAGTCCAGTGAGTAAAATTGTATTAGATGTTGTACGTTTAAAAAGGCGAACTGCAAAAAGACACTAAGAATTTCTAAATTTCAGCTTTTGATGAGAAAAAATTTCAGAAGCTAACATGGGGCATTTAAGGACAGAAGAGAGACATAAAAGTTTAGGGGAAGGGACCAAGAAGGAAGTACATTTTAAAAAAAGACTTAACCTATAAGTTCCTTACAGAGAGAGAAAATGTTTTGGAAGAAAATAACAGAAAGACCGAGCGAGGCATGTAATTTAAGCACAATTTTAATCCAACGGTACGTGGTTCATTTCTATATCCACTTTTCCATGAATCATTTATTACAATCACGTGACTCAGTTTATTAACTATATATTGTTCCCAGCAGCTGATACCAGGAGACATACTACTGTTGCTAAGAGTTAATATCGGCATCACAATTTTTCGCCTCTTCGTGTTTCCACTAACACAATCCACTACACACCCAAGCCAACTCTTAGAGTTCCCACTGACATATTCCACTTCACACCCACAACCGGACAACATCTACTCATTGAACATATGTAACAAATGCTCGTACTGTTAGAACTATTATGACTTGTCTTTACAGAGAAAAGAAAGAACAGAGTTCACATATTGATTACAACACCTACATCAACTTTAATCAATCTGCATAGCTTTTGTGGCTACATCAATATCCTCTACAAGCGTCACTACTACAAATCCTTTCTTCTGTTATCACATTATCACCCAACACGGATCCAACATATGTAAAACAATTTCAAAACGCATCAAACGTTTGATAACACTTAAAAAATTATAGATTACAGCAGCAGAGACAATAATGTCCATTGATGAACTTGTTGGTTCTGTTGTCTTCAATGGTCATACACATCCTTAAGGAAGAACACTAGTAAGTCAAAAATATTTCATTAAGGTTAGGAAGAAGCAGCACCATGAAGCCAGAAGAAGCAAAGCACCTAGTGAGTTAAGAAGAAGATATGCTGGACAGTAGCACTATGAACTACAGGAGACATTATATAAGGGACTCTGGGGCTTTACAAGAGAAATTAGATCTGATTTATATATTAATGATCTGCTGAACAATGGACAGCATTGGGTGCTTTAAATTGACTTAAGAAGAAGATATGCTGGACAGTAGCACTATGAACTACAGGAGATATTATATTGTGTCTCTGGGGCTTTGCGTCAAGAGAAATTAGATCTGATACAGATATAAATGACATGCTGAAAATGGACGGCATGGGTTGCTTTAAATTAGCAATGACAGTGGTGATAGATAGGTTGAAATTCCTATAGAGTCACTAAGATCCCTTTAACCTATTGACCATCCAGTACAAGAAGATGAGAATTTTCAATTATCCAGAACAATAAGTAATCTTCTTTCAAGTCTTGGCTCAAAAGCTAATTCAGACTTGAGAGGAAGGCAATAATGTGGTAGAGTCATCTCGCCTCTACTCTGTACCTCCTAAAATACTTATCCTTCTAGATCCTTCTCCAAGTTTGAGGTACTTCCTTTCCACAATATGCAAATTAAGTTGCATTACAGAGAGTTTCTTGAACAGTAAGATAATTTTAAAGTTACAAAAGAGACATAGCTGATGATTTTACTGCTTGAATTACGTAAATAACTGGATGTAGTAAGCCGACGTACGCATTAATAGTCCACGGGATTTGGAAAATCTCGAACACTTTAAGGTACAACCACAATGTAGTTCTACCCAATTCTCCTTCTGTTTACAGTGGTTACTTTTTTGCCCCAACACATTGGATACAGAGGCGGATGTAGAGTATAATCGCCGGGTTCATCTGAACCCAGTACTTTCGTCGCTGAGCATAAATTTATGTGTAAAAATTCATTAAAATTGCAACAAATGGTAGGTCTGAACCCATAACTTTAAAAATACAAGGGGTCAATGTTAAAGATCTTAAAAATTGAACCCACAGAATTTAAATCCTGGATCCGCCTCTGATTGGATAGTCAAACACGGAGGAAGATACATTTAATATAAGTGTAAATCGCACATGAGATGAGCTCAAAAGGAAAGGATATATAGCCATTTGAACACACCCAAGAAAGACTTTAAAGTGCAAAATGTGTCAAGGAATACAGTAACAGCTTACTTATTAGAAACAAAATCACAGTAAATGAGACGACCCCGACTGCAGCATAAAGTTGAGTAGGAGGTATATGGTGAACATATTCTTCAACTTCATATAACCACTGCTGCATTTGAATCTGCAACTGCTCAATTTTCTCCTTATCCATTACTTTGAACTCACTTCACTGAATTTGAATTTTTCCATACGTAACAACATTTACAGAAACGTGTCAGTCTATAGCACACAAATGCAATATATATACACCCAGAGAGACACAAGAAAGCAAGTATTTGACAAAGAATACATCATAAGTTGATCAACCAAATATTTCATTCAAGGTGGGGCAAAACCCTTGTTAGAAACCAGAGATGGGTCCAAGATTCGAACTTTATGAGTTCGAGATTCTACCACAGCCTATTTGACTAACCGGGGGGTTCGAAATCTATTATACATAGTCAATCTTTAATATATATACAGGGTATGAGCCAAAGTTACTGGGTTCAGATGAACCCATGACAATGCACTACATCCGCCACTATTAGAAACCCCCAAAAAGATTTCTTTTTCCAATATATGCTAAGGTAGTATATGTGCAACAGGCAGAGGCGTATCCAGGTTTTTAATTTTATGGATTCAGCATTTACGATTCTTAGTATTGAAACTATTATATTTTTAAAGTTATGGGTTCAGACCCACTATATGTCGCAATTTTGGTGAATTTTTACACTAAATTTATACTCCGTATCGAAAGTACTGGGTTTTGAACCCAGTACTATAACACTACATACGCCCCTGGCAACAGGTGCCCATTGCTTTCGACTCGACCTATATATAGTTGAGCAATTTAATATACAAATGTGTATACATAGTTGGGCAATGTAAATATACAAATGTGTACACACACACACACACACGCTGCTAATGGGTTCAGCAATTATGAGCATTCACCGGCTTAAAATTTTGGATTCCTCTCAAACAAATCATAAACTCAATAAGAAAAATATCTTTCAACAAATAATTCTGTCTAAAAAGGCCACAGTAAGCAAATTACAGACAAAAGTACAATTGGACCTGCAAAATTCAGAATACAGAGAACAAATAAGAAATGAGCACAGGTTTTTGCCGCACTATTCAAAGAGAATTAGAGTTTTGGATTTGATGTCGAAACAAGAAAAAAAGCAAAATGAGAGAATGTATCGAAGAAAGGGTGAGAGGGAAACCTGTAATTCAAGCAATTGACCCAGCAATGAGGTAGAATTCAAAAGTGATGACAAAATCTGTGGAAATTCGGGTCAAGATGTAGAATTACAATGGAAATGAGGATTTGGGCCTGTGGTTAATCCACTCAAATGGGCCTTTTAGAATGTACTAATTCCGACTGGCCAGTTTTCGGACTCGTAATTGAAAAATAGTCAGCGGTTGCAAAGTCGTTAAAAAGTTCCAACATAATATGCTACATTATGAATTTTATGCGTATAAACTTCCAGCATATTATGTTGGAACTCTAACATATTATGATGGAATCTCATGAGAAATTTGAACTCTAACATATTATGCTGGAATTTTTCCGTATTTTTAAATGTATTTTTGTTCAGTTTTATCTTTACATCAAAAGTGACTAAATTTTGATTACATTTGAAACTGTGAATTATTTTTCAATTACCAATTATAAATTTGGTTATTTTTGGAAACTACCAGTTATGTCCATTTATAAGTAGTTCATTATGAATTGGCCAATTCTTAAAATATTACTAATATTAGCCAAATATTATTAATATTAGCCAATGAGCTAGTTGTAGCAAAAAGGGTCAAATTTTTACTTTCTTTTGAGTGAGTGTTATTAGAATAGATTGGGTACATCTTAAGGAGCTTCAATCTCAGTTTTGGGATGATTTGGTGAAATTTTGAGGTGGTTTGAATTGAATATTCGAAGTAAAAACTGAACATAAAAAAAAATTGATATGTGTATCACACTGTGTATCATTTGTGTATCACAAATGTATTATATCTGTATCAATTGTGTATCACATATATACATGTGTGTGAGATACAAGTTTGATACATGTGTGTCGCAGAAGAATTTTTTGGACTCGATTTAATTATAAATTTTGATACAAAACCAGTCTAAATCACCTCCAATCTTCCTCAAATTTTGTATATTGACCTATCTATGTGTTTTCAATGAATTTCAATTATACCCATTGAAAATGTTCTATTTTTGCTTAGATTTTTGAAATATTGTATGTATATATTTTTTTTTGTATTTTATCACCTTATTTGCTACCTCATCCATGAAATTTCCTTTCGGTCTTGCATCTAATGCTGCTAATCACGCTTAAAAATATGGAAGGAGATTTTTGCATGTGATTCTTTGAGAGAAAGAACCTTATTTATTTATTTTTTCAATTTTTAGGATGCTTGGCTATTTGGTAAATTTATGACTAATGTCTAAAGGTTGATAAGTTAAGACTTATTTGGGACATTTGTGTATGTTTCCCTTTCCGATTTCCCTCCTAATTTTATGGTCCATTTTTCAAAACATTAGGTCCATTACTGCTTCTCCTCTACCAAATATTGTTATTGTTGTTGAATATTATTGAGATCTTCATGGAAATAGCCTGCCTGATTTACTATATTACATTATACATTCATCGATTATATTTAGTTTAAGTGCTCGATAGGCGGCTATAATTTGTCCCAATTTATGTGACACAATTTTCTTTTTAATCAGTTCCAAAAAGAATGACACATTCGTATATTTAGTAAATATTTATGACTTATTTTAGAGCACAATTTTAAAAGTCTTTTTTTAAATAAATTCTATATCATCGTTGCCTAAGTTAGGACAAAAGGAGTACATTTGATATTTATTGAAATATTAGTAAGTTGTTGGATACATATCCATGCTCCACATAAAAAAATACGGAGTTCAGATGAACCTTGTAGCTAAAAATTTACATTGTCCCATAAAGAACTTTATCATATAAGGACATTTTTATAACATCATTCCTATATAACAACACCTCGTTATAAGGAATCAATTTTTATATAATATTATAATAATGTTCTTTATAACATTATTTCGTTATAATATCCAAAATTATTCTGAACAAAATAAGTTATTATAGAGAAGTTTGACTGTATTTATTGCACCAGTCCACAAAACTTAAACCCTTTAATTTCTACCATATATTACAAATCATTAAATACCTTCAAAATACAATTTATGGTAATTTTTTGATTTGGTAATCCTTCAGTTCCCATAAATTTCGCGTCTGATTTTCCTTTTCCGACCTATCCATATTTGGCAAGAAAACATTCTTTTTTTCAGAATATAATATATGGTTTCCTTTCCATAATTAGATGTTTTTTTAACCAAAAAACAACTTTTGGCTTGTTATAGCGTAAATTTTTCAGAATATAATTTATGGTAATTTTAATTTCTGTTTTCATAATCCTTAAATTTTCCATATATTAATTCCGTGTCTTAATTATTCTCCTTGCCCACATGACTATCTAATTATGGCAAGTAGACATTAAATTACAACTACTCCTATATATACTTGCATTGCATGAACAACTTTATTCTTCTTCTATCACAGTCCGTTTTAATCCGAAGTCTAAACCCTGAACCCTAACCGCTCTCTCGACATGGACGACTCGGTTTCGGATTTTTGTTTTTGATATTAGTTTTTATTAAATCAATGACTACATCAACAGCAGCAGTTGCAGCAACAGCAGCTTCTACTTCAAATCCTATACCACTAATTTGTATTGGTTTGCTTATTATTGTCATTATTGCTTCTTTCGCTAAAATGCCACCAAGTGGTGGTGCCTAATAGATTTATTTTATTCTCGGACCACGTCCATAGCAGGAGCTTAGAGTACCGAGCCGACATTATTTCAAATGTGTCTAGTTTATCTGCATGCACGAGTATTATTTGGTGTTAGATTAATGTTTTTGTTTTTTTAATAAAAATAAAGTTTTATGTTTTGGTTTTTAGATACTGCAAAGTCATGTTTATATTTGTTGTTTGGTCGTGTGGAATGGTTCGTTGCAGATCTAAGATTTGGATGTTAAGTTCGGAATTATATTTTATCACAATTCATTATTTTATTAGGATCGATATTTGTACTTATTTAATGAATTTTAACACATACAATATTCGCTACTAGTACTAGGATATACCAAAAACAATAATCGAAACATTCTCCATACAATATATCTCAAAATGTTAATTAAGGACAATTTTTTTTCTGGGTGATTTTCCAAAAATATATATAAAGGAGAGTTAGTATATGAATAATAAGTTCATGAAAAATAATATTTTTATTTACAATCTTAAATATGGTGAAATCAATAAAGCTCACATTTAATATTTAAGGATAACGCACAATAGAAGAATAGATTGAAACTATTATTATAACTTCTATAAGTTGCATACGTTGAATATTGTGGTTTATGAGTCTCCTGTTCGTAGAATGAATTTATAAGTCGCAATTACGTAAGTCACATTTATTGATGCGATCTATATTCATGAATCGACGCACGATCAGTTTTTTTAATTCTTAGATTCTGCTTGTAATTCTATTCGTTACATAAAAAATTTCTTTTTAAATTGCTAGTTCTTCATTTATAATTCCACAATAAAGAATATGTATTTCCTACAGAGAGTAAGAAGTTTTCTTTAATTAGTATAGTATATTTGAGTACACATATACATCAATAAATTTCTACATTTATCAAATAATTTACAATCATCTATATTTACTTAAAAGAAAGAAAGTTAGTCATTAACTTTTGCCAAGTGTCATGTCCATAAAATGTCATGTAGCAATTTTGGACAAGTCAGTTAATTTAGTTAAAATTAGTTTCTATTTCAAAATTTTGAATTTGAAAACAATTAAATAGGAATATTATTTTGTAAAGATTCAGTAGGATTAAATTACTTTCTTTTTAAAATTTTCAATTTAAAAATAATTAAATAGGTAGTTTGTATAAAGGAATTTGGGAGTTTGGCGTTTCAAGCCCAGCATTAGTTATTTGGCACAAATTACTTTCTTTTTTAATTTTTAATTTAAAAATAATTAAATTGGTAGTTTCTACTGTTTTAAAAAACTGTATTTTTTATAAGAAAGAGAAAAGGGAATTCGGCGCTTCAGAGTTCAGACCCACGTCCTTCATTCGACTATTTGCCCTAGAAATAGCAATCCTACAAATTCGGCAATACTCGCACGATTTCTCACCACCACTTCAACTCCTCATCCACGGATTCTTGAGTTCACAGTTTTCTCAATTCAATTTTTTATTTTTATAATATATACTTCTATGGAAAGATCAGAAAATTGGGAACAATTGAAAAATTGGGTGTATTAAAAAGAGAATCTTTAGAATTGTGATTTGCTCAATTTTTTTCATTAAGGAACTGGCCTTTCTTTGCTCTTTGTAAGTTCAGCTTATTTTTTATTGATTTTTTCTGTTAACCATTTTCATTCCTCTCATTGTTTATATATTTTTGTGTGGTATTCATGGTTTATTTAGTGCAAAAGCCCTAATCACAATGATCTTTGCTGATGATCTCTTGCTTCGTACCTTTGTGTATTTTCAGGGCTTAATGGCGGCTGAAATAAATTTTGTTAGTCAAATTAACAGCAAGTCAATGAATTAGAAATTAAAGGTTCGTGTTGTCAGGCTTTGGAAAAATCTGGATCGCGACAAACTTGATACCCCTTTTTCTCTTGAGATTATTGTGATGGATAAAAAGGTATTGTTTTACATGTTATTTATACACATAAAATTAACATATACATAAGTATATTACAGTCATATACAAAATAACATACTCATTTTAACTAATTGACTATTTGTTTAGGCGACCGCATTCACGCAAGTATTGGCAGGTCTTTTATCCAAAGGTTCAAACAACAAATTAAGAAAATGGCTTTGTTCATCATGAAGAATTTCGTGGTTTGTCCAAATAATATGAAGCTGAAGATCAAAGACCACAAGTTTAAGTTGGTGTTCACCCATAAGATCACTTTTGAGCAAATACATGATCCACTTTTTAACATGTGTATCTTCAAATTTAGAACCTAGAGTTTAACAATACTGAGCTATTCGGTAATTAAATTTCTCTCTTCTTTTTCAGTTTCAATTTACTTTTAGTTATTTTTTATATGAGTGCTAAGTGAGAAGTAAATCAATATAACTAAATACGGCAGTGAAGTAGTAGCTAAAAAGATTTTCCCTATTGCTGCAATCTATAAACAGGACTACTTGATAAATCAACCAAAATTTTGAATTATAAAGTGCTGATCATTTGTATAAGTACGAAGTGACTTGGATTATTTTTGTAACAATCATCTTCTGACTTGATAAATATTTTCCCTATTGTTGCAAATGGATGTTTCATATAGATTCATAAATGGGGCTTTAGTTATTACCATTATATTTTATCTTCATGATTTACCTTCACTGAAGTGCCTAAGTCAATTACTATTAGTATCTTGCTGAGGGAATGGAAATATATATTTACTGAGAATATTGCCCAATTTAGATAAAAGAGAAAAATGCAACATATTTTCCAAATATGCTTATGTTCCCCATCCCTTTATATATTATATTGTTTTACTTGGAGTATTAAATTAGATCATGAAATTTTAACTTTCTTATACAATCTTCATTTATATGTCTATAATGGTTACTAATTTTGCACATATTTTCTTGCTTTGTAGATGTCATTGGCGAAGTTGTGAGTTATGAGGACGTACAGTCTATCAAGCAAGATGATAACATCCGTATGTACATGAACATTGAGATACAAGATTATGAGTAAGCTCGCCACAATTTATTCAACTAAGTAAATTTTTCAACAATTCTTATTCTGATTCCTATGCTTAACCTTAAAATAATTGTAGGAGCAACAACATTTCTGCAACTCTTTGGGGAGGCTTTGTGGAACAGATCAAGCCATATTTGAATAAATCCAATGATAAGCATGTTATCGTCGTCATGCAATTGATTAGAGCACATCGATATCAGGGTTATTAAATTGTCTACTTACTTTACAATACAATGTCTTTATACAATTAATAAACTCTTAAAAATAACTTTTATGTGTGCATAAGAATATTCTGTAAATCATGACATGGCATGCGTCGAAGCTTTAGATCAATTCAAATCTTCCTCAAGTTGGGACTTTTGCTCCAGGTCTATAAATTATACTTAATTTAAGGATATTTCAAATCAAATTTTAATATTTATTAACGTATCTCAACTTAAAAATGAAACATATTGGTTTCTGTCCGTGGAGAAAGCTCACAAAGAATTACTCAAATTTCATCACACAAAACTCATTTTGTTGCTGATGAGCTAGCATCTGGAAGTATTGAAGTTAAAACTATTGAGGATCTGAGTGACTATAAGCATGTGAGTACCTACTTTTTAATTTTTAAAATTTTAAATTAGCACAACTTTTATCCTATCTTTCTCTACATAACATTTGTATACACAATTTTTATGAGCAGTCAGGAAATTATTGGGTTGTAGCAACTATTGTACACGTAGAATTAGACCATGGATGGTGTTATTTAGCATGCAAAAATTGCGCAAAAGAACTAGAGAGTATTTAAAAAGAAGAAGACATCATAAGTTGTTTTCAAATGTAACTGTTACAGAAACTAAGATCTGTCTGATTAGTTAGTTTATAAACAAAATGTTTGAATCATTTCATGTTTTTCTTGGTATTGAACTTTTCCTGTTTAGTTAGTTTGGTTTTCTCATTTGTTATATTTTTAATTAGTTCATGGTTCTATCAGGTGTTAAACTTTTCCTATCTAGATACATATGACAGTCCAAAATTTGTTAAAGCTCCATTGATTTTTTACTTACTTAGGCTACTTGCTAGTGTTGGTTATTTTTCTCATATTACTATTATATGTTGATTTTATTGGGGATGCATAACATCTTTTCTGGTTTCCAGTTTTTTCTTTTCATTCTCGTCTCATTTTACAGTGGCAATCTATTTTTCATGTACTCTATGTAATATCTATTAACTTAGTAATGCAAAATATGGAAGTATTTATGCCTCAAATATTTTAAGGCTAAAGTACTAAATATGATCCTTAACCAACTGACAAGTTCATGGATAGTTGGTATACTGTTATATTGACGTTGTGACTCGCGCTACTCCATGTATCCATACTTACAAAATTAGGCCATAAATTAGGTTAGTGTTCGAGTCGCAAAATACTTTTCGGTTTTGTAAAAGGCTTATTGCAGCAATTTGACTGATGGCCAAAATAAAGCAATTAATTGCACAAATAACTTGAGTGTTTAATCAAGTTAAAGCAATTAAGTGTGGTCATTGGAGGCGTAAAATATTCATATGCATAAACTTACAATTTTATGTGTTTAATTGTTTTATCGAATTCCAATGACCTTACGTTCCAATGGTCACTTTTTAGTTAAGAAATTTTTCTTTTAATATATACATTGAATAAGGGAGAGAAAAAATCACTTGAATGATTCCTAATATGACTCTATGTGTGTTTAATATTTTTTCCTTAACCTTAATTATTAAAGTTATTGTGATTGTCCTTTGGTTAACCTGAACTCAAACTGCTTGGTTAGAAACCGTTTTGCTCTTTTCAACAAAAGTCAGATCTTTTCTTGAACTCTCACTTTTCATCTGTCAAAATCATCAAACCACTTCATCTTCCTTCCAATTTCTTTCAAAAAAGGCATACAAATCCAGCTTCACTGATCCTTCTTCATGGAAAAACAAAAAACAACCCTTTCCAGACAAAGTAGAAACAACATACAAGATCAGAAACGACGCATATTGTTCGGGGCGGATTCACCTGGAGCAATAAAGGCAACATATTGTTCGCAAAATCTTCTAACATTTCACATTCTTTTGTTTCACTAGGAGTACCATATGTATAACTTTTTTTATTTTTATGATCATAACTTGAGATAATAATTTCTGATTTTTCAGGGGGACTAATCCTTTTTAAAGTCAGGTACTTCTGTAACATTACTTCAATATGTTGTAACAGCTAAGCTATCCAAATCTACACAGAAATTGCTAATTTAGTTTAGAAATGTTGTAATTAATAGTAAAAAATGAACGTTGATGCCTTTTATTGCATGTATATTCTCTTGGATTTGGTGTTTATCGAAATTGAATATAACTAGACTCTCGGTTATTTTATATCTACTATGAATATATGCTTGATTATTGGTTGAGATTTTGTATCATTATTTTATTTTTCATGCAACTATGAACGATGTGTATATGAATTGGAAGTGAACTTTGGGAAATCTACTTTAGCTTTTGCCTTATTATAGTTACCCAACTTTCTCTGCTATTCATGCTTTTGTGTATTAATATTGGTGGTCCCTATCATACATACAATCCTATGAAATTCATATATTTGGTTTTTGATTTAATTGTTTTGGATAAGATTGCTAAATTTACTTTACAATAGAGACTTTTTTCTACTATATCATTTTTTCCTTTGAAATAATCCGCGCATCGCGCGGGCACGTATACTAGTTGATTATATAAAAGAGCTACCATCAAAAAGAAATATTTTATAATTTTCTTTATTTTAAAAGTCACTTTCTAGCGGAGAATTATAAATAAAGAGTTAAATTTTAAAAAGAAAGTTTATATGTAATTAAGAAGAAAGTCCAAACTCAAAATCCAAAATGGAAAAAAACGTTTGAAAAGGGGGAAACGTATATCGCAGCAGAAAGCGTAAATCACTGTAAATCGCAACCGTCAAATGCGAGTGATAAATCGCGAATGAGAATTATAATCGCATTTCTGAATTGTGACCTATGAACAACACACCACTTGCTCGATTTTTGGAAAAAAGTTTTTCCCGCTTCTCTATACGCACCGGGGCAGATCCAGCGTAATAACTACGTGTTCCCGTAAATCTAGTAACATTTATCTTGATCCTGTATTTTATATTGAAAAATCTATAAATTTAGAAAAATAGTTAGTCTGGAACTCAGCCCGTTCTTGGTATTATTATATATTAACTTCAGACTTTTTTAGGAACCCATAAACTTAAAATTCTAGATCCTCATCTGTATACGCAACGACGATCAAAATAGTCTCACTACGATAGTACTAGTGTACTCTTTGTTTACATTGGATGAGATTTAGCTTATCTATTTTTATTATTTTATTTTATATAAAAATTTTGAATGCTGTATTTCTGAAAGTTTAAAACTTCATGTGTAATTTTAATTTCAGTGGCATCATTTTGAAATTTCTTTTAGTTAAAAGTGATGGCAATTGGTTTGTTTGATAAAGATTTCTTTACAAAACAAATTACTTAGCAGGACACACAAAGAAAGGATGGAAAGCAAATGAGATAACAGCTCCTTCTACCTTAATTCTGAAAATAATCTTTTGCCATAAACATTCCTTATACTTCCAAGACAAATTACCTAGTGCACAACCAAAGGGTAGCGATCGAGGATTTTCTTAAAAAAAAAAATTTTTTAAAAAAGAAAGAAAGAATACAATAATAACTACGTCTCAATTACATAAGAATGTCCATGTCACTCTATTTAAGTCAATTCCGCTCCAATATTATCACAACTCACAAGTATAGTTTATCTGGCCAGCACCACCCTCTTGATAAACCTGAAGTTCTGAACCATGACTCAAATCTCAATGGTGGCAAAAACATAAAAATAAAACGTTAAGCGCCGTTGCCGGGGATCGAACCCGGGTCACCCGCGTGACAGGCGGGAATACTCACCACTATACTACAACGACCTTGTGCTTGTTGAACTGATATTTATTTTAGATATAGAACGCTACCAATTAATAAGATTCAGATTTGGGTTTATACTTTGTACAGCACATATGGCGGTAGAGGTCTTGAGCAAGTCATCTATAGTTGAACTCGTAGTATATCATTGCATCCGACATAGTAGGCCGGGCTCGAGATATGACAATAAAGGAATGAAGATCGACCCCAAGCCTCACCGGGCTAGCACTCGGGACCAAGCACATGCCTTCGAGAACACCGAAGTCGTGACTCCGGAATCGGTCCTGGCTCAAACGACCTCGAAGAAACATTGCCCGCGCGTAACCAACAGAAATCCGAAATACCCGAGACCGGCCGGATATTACGGAGGAGATCACGGAAAGTATCAAAAAGGGAGTGACATATTTTACCTTTTTATAGAATTGTACTTCAAGTAGGACTCCTCTATTATATAAAGAGGGTCTCATAGTTCATAGAACACGTTGTAACATACACTCATAAGCCATACATTATCATTTTCCTCTTTAAGCTCTAGTTCATCTATATTTTGAGTCCGATCGAGGTGCATCCTGCTCGAGGGTCATCGATTCAATTCGTGTGGTTTGAATTTACTTTGTCGTTATTTATTACAATTGCAACTTAATTTATCGCTTCGTGTCAAGTTAATCCGTATATCCGTAAAACCACTTATAAATCCAATTGTTATCCTATCTTGAGGGTAAAATATACATAATTCAAGCTTATAAAGTAATTACTTTGTTAGATTTATTGAAATCGCTAGAAAGGAGACATCCACGTGAATGTCATAATCCAAACATTTGCGCACCTCTGTATCAACTGAATCACTCTTTTGGTCTAGTCGGTGGAACCGGTGAACCACGCGAGCTAGTTAGATGCATGGGGCAGAGGGCTCTTAGTACCCCCTTTGATTGATCCAACAATTTCTTCGCTTCGGTAGTGAATTACCTACTAAAGGGGCAAGCCCTTGCTTTCGTACTTTGGTGGGTCTCCGAGATCCTTTTGATGACCTATGTTGGTGGGTCTCCGAGATCCGATCGATTGCGTAAAGTCCGCGATAGCAACGAAATCGGGGAAAGTATACAGAAAAGACAGTTCTTTTCTGTTATATTAGTATTTTCCTAGCTACCGGGGAAGGGGAGAGGAGAACATAAGTAACCATCAAACTATAAAACCTCACCTCAAACAAAGGCCCTCGGAAGAGCCTGAAGTCGAGAACCTACATAAATAAATAAATAAATAAATAAATAAATACCTGTCAAAAGCCTCACCTCGGTAAACCTTTGTAATAAAGAGATACTTATCTCATGACGTGAGATGAAAATTAGGAATTAACTTATGTAATAGAATCGACCCACTAAAGTCTTGAGCAGGCGATGTAGGATAAGATCCAAAAAATAGTAAGTATTTTCTTTTTTATGAAAGAAAGTCTTTTTCAAAAATTCTATTTAAATTTATCTATGAAACCGTGATAGTTACCTTTCATATGCAAACATCAAATTTTAGGGCAAGAATGCAAGCATAAGGAAGAACTCGAAGATAATATTGTTGTATCAGTAGATGCATGAACTAGTTACTAGTGGGATGTAATTTTATACATCATTCTACGTATGTAATATATGATTATGGCGTAAAGATACAAAGTGTCTACAATTTTTCTACCTATAATTTTTCTCGTACGTTAAGAAAATCAAATTCAAAATCTTTTATATGTATATAAAAAATTATTAAGTTTATCTTATTTGGGTAGTATAACTTTCTAACGAACTGAATCTCGTTTATTGCATGCAACTCTGTCAAATATGCATGTCCCAGTGTCAAACAATAATTGATGTGTGGCTCGTTAATTATCGATTTCCCATGGTAAATTTCACAAATGGTCATATAATTACTTTTTTCCACTAAAGTTATATAAATTTATTTTCTCACTAAAAATCATATATTTTCACCAAAGTCATGTAACTATGTTTTTATCACACGAAAATCATAAAACTTTTACTAACTCACACAAAAATCATAGTGATTGGAAAATGTGATTTTTCAATAGGATTTTCTTATTTTGTGGTTTTTTATTTTCTTATTTTCAGTCTAATAAATAATAGGGATTTTTCCCTTCCTATACCATAAATGAAACTTTATTATCATATATGTGCATATTTTGTAATTTACCCGACCTGTTCACTCTTTTTCTATAATTTTTATACCATTCATTAATTAGTAATTAATAGGAGCTGAATCTATCCTAATATGGCGCGCTAAAAATCAGGAAGAGAATATTCTAGTTGATTTAGCGACCTTCAGTTCAAATTTGAAACGGAAATCTTTTATCTTCAATTTAAAATCAAAATACATAGACTGTTTTCTTCAAAAACTCTGATCTGCAAAATTTTTTCGTAAGACACAATTAACAAAAAAAGACAAAAAGCTTCAACAAACTGGAATCAAATTGTAGATATAAGTTCTGCAAAAGCTCAAGTCATCGACTTTTTTCCTCAATCCAGAAATAAAAAAGGCGACAAATTATTCAACAAATTCAAATCAAATGGTAGAAATCAATTTCTGTTGATACTCTGTTCTTCATCTTTTTTTTTCTCAATCCACAAATTAAAAAAACGATAAAATATACAACAACACCTCAGCAACAACACGCGATCATGTCCAAAATCCCAATCATGCTACAATTGAATGGGAATTGGGATAACTATGGCAGATTTAGAGATTTTCAAATTGATGGCAATGTAGTCGATGAGAATGCAAGTTACAGTATGTTGATTTCTATAATTACAGAGCAATTAATGATTGATACTTCGAAAAAAATTGTAGAAATCAAATACATTGTGAACGACAATTATCCTCCAATGGAGATTAGGAATGATATGGGGTTTCGTGTGTTTATGAAGACAAAAAAGGAGAATAACAACTTAGGATCATATCCGTTATGTATAAGTATACGAGAGTTCAATATGGAATTAACTATCACCGATGAGAACACAAGTGTAGGTTTGTTAAGTTTAAAATTCAATGGAATTCTGGTTTTACGGTAATATCTACAAAATTTCTACATTTATCTACAAATTAGTTTAAGGATGTATAAAGTAGTATTGTTTTCAAGATTATCTACAAAATTATTACATTTATAATACAATTAAATTACAATCTATGTTAAAAAAATGTTGACTACAAATTTTCTCTCATTCTACATATTTCATACAAAAATTCTACAAATAAACTACAAATCAGTTTAATTATGTATAAAGCAGTATTGTTTTCACGATTATCTACAAATTATTACGTTTATACTACAACTAAACTACAATCTATGTGGGAAAAAAATGTTGACTACAAAATTATCACTTCATCTACAAATTATCTACAAAGATTCTACAAAATTATAATGACACTGTTTATCTTTATTTTCATGCAGGTTTGTCTGGGTCCTTAAAGTTACTTGATATGCCATTCTCTCCCGTTATATAGGAATATCAAAGTGAAAGAATAACTGAAGGTACACAAAATGCTATTGAAGAAGGACAAGTGTATCAAGATAAGCAAACTGTAGCAACTGCAATGAAGCACTATTTTGTGATGCACAAGTTTCCAGTTCAGAGTTAAAAGATCTAGCCACAGAAGGTATGAAGATATTAGTGGTGAAACGATCATTATAAACAGTTTTTTTCCTTGAGATGTGTGTTTTTTAAACATTGTAGATGAAGTGTAGTTATATTGTATATTGTGTTACTTTATGTTAAAACAGTCTTTTTGTTACATCTACATTTATAACCTGTATTAAAAATTGTATTTTATTGTAGCTACTGGCTTATATGCGTTGGTGAAAACTGTAATTAGCACTTCAAGGCAACATCAATTAATGATTCTGCAATGTTCAAGATCAGGAGTTTCAACCGACAACACACATGCTCCTTAATGGACGATACATTCATACAGCGCAAATGTACTGCAATTGTAGTTGGTAGCATGGTCATTCTAAAGTATTGTGATCCTAAGACAGTTTACACACCAAAGGACATACACACTGACATGTTGTCCGAACACGGAGTGAACCTAAGCTACATGCAAGCATGGAGAGCAAAGGAAAAGGCTTTACGTTTTTTGAGAGGGAATCCTGCTGACTACTACAACAAATTACCAACATATTTTTATATTCTTGAGAAGATGTATCCTGGTTCAGTTGTTAAATTAAAGAAGACAGCAGATGAATGCTTCTTATATGCATTTGTTGCTCTTCGTATATCAATAAGTGGTTGGCAACATTGTAGGCCAGTAGTAGTGGTTGATGGGACATTCTTAAAGTCAGCCTACAGGGGGATTATGCTGACAGCAAGCACAATGGATGCAACAAGTAAAAATGTAGATATTTTGTAGGCAGTTTATAAAATGTAGATACTTTGTAGTTATTTTGTAGGCAATTTATAAAATGTAGATACATTGCAGATATTTTATAGATATATTGTAGTGTATATGTATTTATATTTTTATATACATTTTCAAAGCTGCCAGTTAATTTTTTTTGGATTAATAATGTAGGTATAATATTGCCTTTGGCATATGTTGTGGTTGATTCGGAAAACGACGCATCGTGGAAGTGATTCTTTGAGCAATTCAAGCAAGCATATGGTGAAAAAACTTCAATGTGTGTTGTTTCAGATAGGAATGAGAGTATCCTGAAGGCAACATCAATTGTCTATCCGGGCGTGCCACACTACTCTTCCATGTGGCATATTTGGACAAATATAAGGGCAAAGTTCAAGAAGGATCATGTACAATTAAATGAATTGTACTTTCCTACAACACGGTCATACACTCTGAAGGAATGTAATGAAAGGATGTCGAAGATTGAAGAGATAGACCGCGTGTTAAATCATACATATATGATATTGGCTATCATAGATGGTCAAGAGTACATGCAACAGTGAATAGAACTTGGAAAATGACATCAAACATTGCAGAGTCGTTGAATGCTGTAACAAAAGATGCAAGAGAGCTGCCAATATTTGACCTATTAGAGTATATGAGGACACTTCTAGAACGTTGGACCAACGAGAAGTTATTGAAGGCAAAGGGTACTTTCACATTCCTTGGATCCAAATTCAATAAAGAATTGGAGAACAACAGAACATTATCTCAGAAGCTTAGGGTAAGATCTCTTTATTTGGTGCAGAAAAAATATATTTTAATATACAGTGTTTTCAGATTGTAGATAATTTGTAGATTGTATATAATTTGTAGATAAGTTGTAGATAATATATTTTTATGATTGAAATAATAGTCTTTCTATTTGTTATGTAATTGTAGGTGAGGGCTTCAACAGATCATATTCATACTGTGTTAGATAGTGTGAAGCGGTACATTGTGTGTCTTGAAAGCAAGAAATGTAGATGTGGCCAGTTCCAATTTGATGAACTTCCATGTGCGCATGCTTTGGCAGCTTTAAGGCACATGAATGAAACTTATGAAAACTATTGCTCTTCGTATTACACAAAGGAGAACCTATTGCGTACGTATGAAATATCAGTAAATTCACTTCCTGATGAAAGCAAATTGAATGTGCCAACAATATATTTCGGATGAAGTAGTAAATCCACCTACGGGAGAGAAAAGGCAGACAGGAAGACCTCAAAAGGAAAGATACAAAACATATGACGAACTAAAGTCAAAGAATTACAAGGTGTCATGTGGAAACTGTGGAGGTGAAGGACATAACAAAAGATCTTGCAAGAATGCGCCCAAAAGTAAATAAATATCATGTAGTTAGAATAGTATTTCAAAATAATTGTTAGTGTGTTCAAGTTAATAGAATTTTGTGTGTAATCGTTTAAGTTTTTAAAGATTATAATGTAGTTAATTTCAATTTGTTTATGTGTTTGTTAACATATTTTTCTGTATTGTGTCAAGTATCTAAATTTGTTTTTGATATATCATAGATAACTGTTAATATTTATTATCTACAATACAACTACAAAAAAAAAATTAATTGTAATATACAATGTTTTCAGATTGTAGATAAATTATAGACAAATTGTAGTTAATTTATAGATTGTAGATAATTTGTAGATAAGTTGTAGATAATTTATAGATAATCTAGTTTTATGATTGAAATATTATTCCTTCTGTTTGTTATGTAATTTAACTTGAACTGATAATTATATACAGAAATTACCTACAACTGAAGGTATTTCATACAAATTATATACATATTCAACTACAAAATTATATACAATCACGACATTGACTGTTTCCAGATTGTAGAGCGTAGTTTTTTAGTAGATAAATTGTATTCTAACATCATAATAACTACGTTTAATATAATGAAGATACAGTGTTGTAAATATTGAACAAATGGAGATAAAACCACCAATTTATATTCTAGTGAACTACTAAACTAGATAGAAATTAACAGCACAAAAGGTCTGATGCAATAAAAACATAAAAGAATTGTTCAGAAAGTTGTGTATTCTCCTTCTCCTACCAACTAGCATCAACTAAATTACATAAATATGACACTACTTCTTCTTTCTCTGTACTCTTGTTTTCTCATCAATGCAGGTGCACCCTTCCTCCTTGCTAGTCTGCCCGTAACCTCACTTTCACTGATTGACCCATCTTCCTGCTTCTTTGTAGCATAGTCCCATAGGAGAGCTCCATAGCGTCTACGATGTTGGTCAATATCAGAAAGGTCTTCTGCGGGAATTGACAAATCTCCAAGACTAACATACTCCGTAAGGGCAGCAACAAATACACCACAATCGCTGCATAAGACAATAAAATTTAAATATTTACCAAATGATTATAAACCCAAAAAGAATTAAATGTATAGAAAGAGATAATAGATTTTTTACAGTGATTCTTCTTTTTGATGTGGGATCTCCGCAACCATCCGCTGAATATTAAGAGGGTCTGTAACTGGTTTCTCAACGTATGCTTTTGTATTCTTGAAGTTAATGTCTTTACGCTTCCCATGGAAACCAGTGCATGACAAATACAGAGGGATAATGACTGAAAAATTTTCAACACAGGATTCAACAACTTGATGATTGCGTGAAGAGACCATGGAATCATACGCATAAAGTTGCATGTCCGCAATGTCGAAAACGACCAACAACTAATGAAAATTTTCTACAATGTTGACGGGCACGACAACATAGTCAACTTCATCCCATGCAACATTTTCAAGTAGTCTATACCCCAAAATATATTCTGCAACAACATCCTAGGGTTTAACAACCGAATACTTCTTTTCTGGAGGAGAATTTATGAACTTTTCATAAATTTGTTCAATCATCGTCTTGAACAAACAATCGTTTGTTGTAACCCTAGTCTTGTTGTTGGGTCCATATTTGCCTCTTTTTCTCAGGTAATACATTAAAACATCAATGTGCTGAAAACAAAAAAAAATATACATAAAACTACAGTGTAACTACAATTAACTACAAAACAACTACAAAAAATCTACAATGATATGTAAAAACAACTCTACAATTTAAACTACAAAGTCAACTTCAAATAATCTAACAAATAGCTATACTTTAGCTGCAGTTACACTGCAAACATGGAACACAACATCTACAATCAGGTCTCCATCATATCTACATTTATACTACAATTAATCTTGTAATGTTCAGCCTAATCTACAATGTAACTACAATTTAACTACAAACAGGACATACAACTATAACAATTCTGACCACAAAACTATATGTAGAATTTATACATATAAATCATCATCAAAGAGGATACATAATCTACAAACTAAATACAATTACACTACAAAGAAGAAAGACAACATCTACAATAATGTCTACACTATATCTACAATTCATAATACAAGTCATGGTCAAATATATTTGCTATCTACAACATAACTACAATTAAAATACAACAACAGAAGACAAACTATCTACAAATTATATCTTGCGAATAGATTCTTTGATACTTACCGAGTCATTGAGGACTTGTCTGGGGTGAGCAAGTGAATAGAACCAGTCCTTCTTATCAATATTTTTCACTCCAAGGTCTAACCTTAATTTGGTTATCCTTTATGGAAAACAGAGCCTTCCTCCTGTAACAACAAATAAATGTCAAAAATAAATAAATTATAGAATGAATTAGATAGGTAAAAAATAAATGCTGAAATGGAAGTGTCAAATTATGCATTCATACCTCTTTGAACCTTTGTCGCTACAGTGGTATAATCACTTGTTGAATTTATCTAAAACCTCCGGATCTACATTTTCACCTATAACAGTAGTAAAGGGGTGCTTGAGGTAGAAAATTTTAGGTCCAACCGAGTTACTGCCCCCAGAACTGTATAGAGGGATAAATGGTGATCGAGCATGCTTTCACGAATGCCTGGTTCTCCCCGGATGCATAGGTGTTGCTTCATCTTGTATGGGCTCGCCATACTTAACCAATTGGGATAAGTTGTCAGGCAACTCAAAATCATCCAGTGTGACCCCCTTCTTCTCAATTCCTGATCTTTCTAAATCAACCACATCCACATACTGTGCATCTGCACCTTCGTTTTCATGTTCCTCAATTACTTATTTTGTCTGAGATGCTACTGTCACTCCGTGAATTGGGGACTGTGCATTCATATCTTGCATCTTTGTAACACAATTCATAGCTTACTTAACAACAATGTTAAAATGTATAATCAACAAGAAAACATATCTGAATGACATTATGATACCTGTTTTGTCTTCATCAGCTTCAACTTGAAAATGTGTATATAAACCAGCATGTGCTGGAAGATTTTCTTCACCAGTTGCACCTTCAACTTGTTCTGTTTTATAATTAAAAATGGTAAATAATACTAGATAATGGTGGCTTGAAAGTTGTAGATATGTGTAGGAAAATTGTAGATAAAGTGTGGATAAGTGTAGATATGTTGTATAAACTATGATACTAATTGTAGATAATTTGTAGGTATTTTGTAGATACCTGTTTTGCTGATGCTGGCCTGCACTTGTTCCCCAAAATTGAACTGAAAATGCTGATTGTTGAAGTCTTTTTGTTGTTCATTTTTTTTGGTTGAACTACCAACAAACTAAATGTTTATGTTACTTTGAGTATATTTTTCATATGTCATAAATTGTTTTGGTATATAAATAGATGTCAAATCTTACCTTTGCATCATCTTGCTCATTTCTACTATTTATCAATTTCAAAACAGTCTGCACAGACTCATTTATAAACCCTCGAAGGCTATGGAGTTCTACAAATACAGCTTTCCTAAAATCTTCAAGCATTCCATCAACCTACAAGTTACAATATAGTAAGTTGTTAATTTCATAATATGCGCTAACATACATTCAAAAACATGTGCAATTATATATCGAAATATGTCAGAATTTACAAATTTGTAGATATTTTGTAGGCAGTTTATGAAATGTAGATAAATTATAGATAATTTGTAGATATGTTGTAGTTTATATGTATTACCTGCTCAATTCCTTTTTCTAACTTTCTGATCTTCTTAGCAATAAAGTCCTTGTCCTCTTCACCAGCTGTTTGTTTGGGTTCCAATGTAGGAGGATCAACATTGGGAACCTCAGATGTTTGTTCACCTTCTTGAACTTCATACTCAATTTTGTCGGGCAAAGTCATCACTCCAATCTCTTCTCCAGATTCACTCATGCTAGTAAACTGAATGAGGAAAAATAAATTAGTATGACTAAGGCATAAAAATGTAGAGTAATTGTAGATATTTTGAAGGTAAATGTATAATCATAAAAAGAAAGAAACTTTACCTTAATCCAGTCAGGCTTTATCATCTTCTCTTCAAAGGCAACTAACCAAATATGCCTCTTACGAGCTGACCATCTTAGTATGCGAGGTATTGAGTCAGAACACCTCGTACAAAGCTCAGTGCTGACGGTCGAGCAACACTCATAAATCCGTACTTGCAATGCTAGTGAGCATCCCCGTATGAGATAAGAATGTACATAGGGATTTAGTCTGTGCCTAACAGATTCCATCACCTGACTGAAAAATTTAATATCCCATGGGTATGACTCATATTTCCCAGACTCTGCCAAATAGAACCTAAAGTGATCTACAAAAGACGCATGGTCTTTGTCATAAGGACAAATGAAAAATTCTAAAAGATAAAGAATGCACAACTTCACCGCATCCTCATCGTTTACCCAGGATCTATTGGTTACTATCTGTTTCAAATATGACTTCTCCACTTTTAGTTTGTTAGAAAAATAATTATTCATTAGCTTGCTAACATAACTGGAAGTATATCCAAAATCTGAAACCTGAGTAACACATCTTAGGCCGGTAATTAATGCAAACTCTCTCAATGAAAAATTTAATTTTTCACCCCTCAACTGTCAAAAAAATTTGATGCATTGGACTTGGTCAATTCATACTTCATCAGAAGATGAATGGCTTGGTTTTGCATGCATATGATGGGAAGAGACAATAAGTATCCAAAACATATCTTTTTGAAAAGCTTCAACGCAGTTGGAGACAATAGCTCTTTTATCTGGCTAGGAATGCTAGGATCACACAAAGTGTGGAATCTAAGCACCCCATAATCCACATTGTGTGGGGAAAAAAAGTGTCCATTCTGCACAAATAATAAATTATTTCACATTAGTAAACTGCATAAAAAGGATACATTCATCTACATTTTAACTACAATATAACTACAAAACATAATATCTACAATTTAAAGCATTTTCTACAAAAAGGCAGCAACAAAAAATAACTACAACTCTACTTCAAATAGTACAAGCTACCCAATAATATAACTACAAAACATAATATCTACAATTTAAAGCATTTTCTACAAAAAGGCAGCAACAAAAAATAACTACAACTCTACTTCAAATAGTACAAGCTACCCAATAATATAACTACAAAATCACTACAAAATATCTACAATTATAAAGGCAGAACATCACAACTACAAATTATCTTCAAAATTAAGACAATTACTCGACACTTGACCAAAACACGTATAACACATATTTTACCATCCTAAACCAAACTAAAGAACTAGAAACGAAACTAATAAATGTTTACCTTCACCAATGATTGGTTCCGAACATTTTTTGGGTATTTTTGAAATGTTTCTTCATTTTTGGATTTTTCGAACCAGGAGACACCTTTGGTTTCTTTCCTGTTTGAAGTTTAGGGACCTCTTCTACAAAGTCGTCGTCTACCAAAACCTTTTTTCCTTTTCGTTTGAGTTGTTTGCCTGGTGTAGAAGTTTCTCCAGCATCTACATCATGTTTTTGTTTTGTTCTCATCTCAGCTCTGATTTGTCGGGGAGATAAACTATGAGTAGTCTCTTCAATTGCATGTGGAGATTTGACTTGTTTTTTGGGTGATTTTGGTGATAACACACCCAAATCAAATGAGGGGATATCAGCTACTGCTGATTTTTTAGGACTTTGTTTCGAAGATTTATTGTTCTTCATTGATGAACTTCAACTGGATTCAAATTTGGAAGCAACTTTGTATAATGGTGTCTTCAATTTTTGGTGAATTTAGAGGGAGAATTTGGTTTCAGTCGAAAAAAAGAACGTGGGTTGTTGTAAAACGTGGGTGGGGGTGAGGGGTTAGGAGAGAGAAACATGAGATGAGTGGGGATATACAGACTTCTTTAATTAAGGAGTAAAAAACGTACCATTAATTATGGTATATAATTAGTAATTTGGTATACTAAGTGTAATTAAGTCAAACCTTAAACATTGAGGGTAATAATGTTTACTATGTGGCATAGGAATGTAAAAATTCCTAAATAGTTATCCAATTAAAATAGGGATGGGCCCACCCGGCCTGCCCCACCCGACCCAATACTCATACATAAAAATTAAAATAATATTAAAATGAATATTAAATCCTTCAAAGCATAATACTTCTATATTTTATTTTTCTTTTCAAGATTTTTATTCAAATCGATAACATTTTTATTTCAAGTGCTCTCTAATTATACCTTTTATTTTCTTGTTTTTTGTTAGAATCTCATGCATTTTGATCTAAGTTTCTTATGGACCAAGAATTTACTTTTAGTATTATTTTAACTACGTATATGAGTTTGGGTCAGCTAGGTTGGTTCATTCCAATTTTAAAGGAAAAATATAAAATTAATTGGCCGACCGAAACTAATTGCATTTGCTAGCCAAAATATATATATATATATGAGAGAGAGAGAGAGAGAGAATGTGCATATTATATGTGAATAATTTACATATATACAAAAAAAAAATTATCGGTTATTATTTTTGAGAACGACTAAAAATATATTCATATTTCTCCTACTTTAATTGGATAAGTATTTGTTAGATTTAAAACAAAAAATAAAAAAACGTAAAATAAGAAAATATTTCTGGAAAAATTGTTTTTTGACCATTATGATTTTTGTGTGAGATAATGAAAGTTTTATGATTTTTGTGTGAGAAAACAAAATTATATGCCTTTGATGAAAAAAAGTCATATTTATATGACCATTTGTGAAATTTACCCCAATTCCTATAATCTCTAAAATCAACCTTACTTTGTGAAGGACGATTAAATTAATTTTAATTTTGAACAATAAACATTCTGACGTGAGCGCGCACGGGGGCGCGCACACACATAATAAAGATTTTTGAAATATTTGGTGCCAAATTTTGTGGCTATAAAAACTTGTGACTGTTATAAAATAAAGATTGTAAAGTAAAGACAAGTATAGAGAGAAATTGATATATTATTCAACTTCAAATTGATGTACATAATAAATTGAGAACTCCTCTATTTATAGAAGAAAGGAAGTTGTTGTGTGAGCTACTACTATAAGCTGATGTGGGAGCTCCTACTGCAAGCTGTGTAAATTGCTTGTAATTTGCTGTGTAAGCTGCTTGTAAGTTGTTACTGCAAGCTGCTTGTAAGTTGTTTGTAAGCTGCTATTATATCAGATATAGATAATCTTCTATCGTGGGTAATGCTTATCCATAACCAGAATACCAAAATGATAAGCTTCTTCAGGAGACTTATTTTCAATAGAGTACTAAATAGATAAACATACAACGGTGTCCCATATGGATAAGCTTCTTCAGGAAGCTTATTTATAACGGAGTACTAAATGAACATCCATAATATAATATATATTTATAACGCTCCCCCTTGGATGTTCACTAAAAGATAATGTGCCTCATTAAAACCTTACTAGGAAAAGCCCCGTGGGAGACACCTTAGTAAGGAAAACAAAAGTGCACCGCGTATTTTACTCCCCTGATGAAAACCTTGTTTCAAATATTTGAGTCTCCGCATTCCAATCTTATATACCATCTTCTCAAAAGTTGAAGTTGGAAAAGACTTCATGAATAAATCTGCTGGATTATCACTTGAACGGATTTGTTGTACATCAATATCACCATTTTTCTGAAGATTGTGTGTGTAGAATAATTTTGGTGAAAGGTGTTTCGTTGTATTTCCTTTTATGAATCCTCCCTTCAATTGAGCTATGCATGCATCATTTGTCGCACCCCTTTTCTATCCCCCAAAAGATATATGTGTGTTATTGGGTTAAAGGGTTTTTCCAATTAAAGTGACACTTTGAGTAGGGATTATTTTATTTACAGAGTCGCCACTTGGAATTGATTTTTCGGTGTTCCAAGTCACCTTTTATTTGGATCCCTAGTCAAAGGAAGATTTAACTCTTTTATTATTGGTCTGCGAAAGCAAAGTCCGGTAAGGAATTCTGTTGACCGGGGAGAAGGTGTAAGGCATTCCCCAAGTCCCGTGGTTCTAGCACGGTCGCTTTATTGACTTAAACTTGTCTTAAATTAATTTTGAATAAACTGTGTTTTATTAATTTCTGTGTTTTACTCGTCCGCTTTTACTTCTTGATCATTAAATTTATAAGGAAAATAATTTTGGAAATATTACGTTGTCATAATCACGCTACGCAAGCGAATGCGTGATCGAGACGAAATTTATTAATTTTATCATAACAGCGCTACGCAAGCGAATCCGCAGTTATGACGAAGATTATTAGTACTTTGAGAAGAAGAAAAGAAAAAAAAATTGCTACATTTAAAGGAATTAATTAAAAATCAACTATTGCGCTACGCAAGCGAATCCGCGATTTTGGCAAATTATTAGTTAAAAAAAAGATTAACAACAAAAAAAACTAAAGAGTATGAAATGATATTGTTAAATTAATTTATTTAATGTTAAACATCACGCTACGCAAGCGATTCCGTGAAGTTGCAGCGCACCTACTAATTGCCTAGCGTTTAAATTAATTGAAAATATTTTAGCTATTAAGAAGAAAAACTAAATATTTAAAGAGACATACACTTTTATTGCATCTATTGGAGAAAGCTTTATTTTTAATCATCTGGGCTAGCTTATGGTTGTCTTAGGAGAAATGGGCCAGCCTCTTTATTTACTTTTATAAAGAAAAACGGAATGAGCCATCTAGCTTAATTAATATTGGGCCCGCAGAAAA
>MDKJ01278604.1:0-10466 GCA_005239525.1 Nicotiana knightiana | reverse complement strand
AAAAAATGAGTGTGAGCAAACGTTCGGTGAATATTAAAGTAACCGGAAGATATCTGTATTCTGCCACTGCGCAAGGGGTTGCTTGTTATGCTGAGTTTATCATCGAAGAAGATGAAACTCTGAGAGATTTTTTGAGGATTTCGGATGAATACTGATAATTTCTTGTGATGAAAATGTTGGAAATGTACGTCAAGGCTGAAGACATTCACAATAATGTGTCTGCGCAAAGTAGGGATATCCCTCAGTCATCGGGTGGTTATTTTGGAGCAGTTTTAGCCGAACAGGTTCCGGGTGAAAGAGTTTGGCCTGATCTAAACTTATCTCCACCGGTGATGAGGAGCGAGGAAATAATTTCTTCCCTAGTTTACATAATTCACAAGCCGAGTGGTAAACTTTAATTTTCCTTTGTTTTCCGATGTTTATTTTTGATGTATTGAATTTGTATTAACACTCATATATTTCACAAGGGATACTGGCTAGACATGAATTTACAAGTTATGAACCAACGCCTAGTTGGAATATGCCTAATTTTGGTGTGTTGGATCATGGTAGTCTATCCGGGAGTCATCACCAAAAGGATAATGTCCATCATGGGATGTCAACACATTATGATTTGTAAGAGAAATGATAAATTTATATGTAAATTTTGGATCAATTTGAGTAACTCATTATTTTGTTGGTTTTGCAGTGAAAACGAGCAACTTGAAGGTCCCTTCCTCACTCAATTACCTGAAGACGACGTATTTAATCGGGATCTAAAAGATGCGTAGAGTTAGGAAGAGAATAGTGATTATGACAACAATGTTGATGAGTCTGGAGATGACACACCCTTCTCTGATCAGGGTGATGATGAGGAGAAAGAAAATGCTGAACATGATTTGACGAGGGAGCATGCTCCACCTCCCGTTAGACCAAGAGTGAACGAGTCCCACGTGCCGTTTCATTCAAGGGAGATTTCCTAACTTGATCATTTTCCAAGTACGCCGGATGTGGATGCCCTCACAAGGGATATTGAAGAAATTCGGACATCAATGTGGGATGAATCTAGAACAACGGTGTTGTCAAAGGGCATGTTTTTTCCTGATAAAGCGCGCCTAAGAAAGGCAGTGCGAATATACAACGTAAAAGAGTTTCATGAGATCACGGTAGCAGAGTCATCTCTGGATGTATACAAGGTTATTTGTCGTAGATAGTTTACGGGTTGTGGGTAAATACATTGGCACCCACAATTGTGAAATGGACACATTTAGTGGGAATCATTTTAACTTGAATGTTGACTTGATTTATCTTGTCTTGATTCCATACATTGAAGCGTCCATAAATGTTACAACCCATATTCACGTATGTTGGTTCATTCCATAAGTTAGTCGACGTAAATCTGAGAAGAGATTATCTTTGAGATGATAAGAATTTAATCCTATTGGTCTTAAATGATACAAGAGTGTATAAAGGTGATTAACAAGTATTCGAAGTTAAACGAATCACGGATGTTGTAACCCGTATTTTTGGGTAAACCTAGGGGTGCTTAATATTCTCAAGAGGTCATGTTTTAAGGTATTTGAATCCTATAATATCCGTATCATAAGTCTTGAAGTCAAACGAGTTATGAAACAAAAGTCGACAAAATTTGTCGCAACTCATATTCATAATTTTATTTAAACTTTAGGTCAGATGTTACTAAGGTTTTCTCCCAATTTACTTGGAATTACGGGGTGATCTACCCACCAAATTGAATATATATGAGTCTAGTTTCCAACGCATTAAACCGTTTTCCAGTACGACATTGGAGTAGAGAGATATATGTATTGTTACGAGACTGCAAAGGCTGCTAGGTGACAAGTGGGTGTGTCACCTACTTGGTTAAATGAGAGCCCAAAAAGAAGCAATTTTGTGTCGGCCAAAGAGCCCATTTAAAGGCTTATAATATAAATCTCATTATATATCACAAATAACCAAAACTAAACCCCTGCAAAACTTCCTCCCAAAAATTATTCACAAACCCTAATTGATTTTCTCTCTCTTTCAAGTTCTAATTGAGGATAAAACCTAGAGTTTGAAGAACCAAGATAAGGGCTGAGTTATCCAACAAGTAAGATAAATTTACTGATCTCTTTCATCCATTTTTTCTTCTGTAAATTAAGGGTAATTCATTCTATACTTGTAAGAACTCACGGGACGGTGATCGGAAGCCATGAGTTCGAGTTATTCACTTGTAGCGGACTGTTTTGTGGACTGTTTTGTGTTGCTGTTGCGATGCGTGTTTTACTACTGTTTTGTGGAGTTTTTGAGGAGGAAGGGTGTGTAGAAACACCATATATATGTACGGTGATAGGATGGTCATTCATCGTAACATTTCCGGGTCGTTTGACACTACTACGGTGGTCGTTTTGTGTATGAAGAGATTGCGGTATGTTGGGCTGTTTGGTGATTATTTTGACTTGTGTGAATTCATATATATAGGGGAGGTGCTGTCCGTTTCATCGTAAAATATGTTATGGTCGATACATAATATTTACGACGCTTAGACGATAAAGATAGTGTCGTTTCTCTTATTGTAGATTAAGGAGTCGTGACATTTGCATAGCTTGCAGTTGGGCAGTATATATACAAGGTATGTGAGGCTATACCTTTCCTTCTTTTTCACGACTCCGATTATACATAATGCAATGAACGAGCTTCTAAAGATACTCTACTCTTAGAAGCTAGCAGTACTTACATTGTTTCCCTTCTTATGGAACAATTGATGTCGAGGTTGCTTCTCTTATTCTTATGTTATCAATGTTGTTGGTACTTCCTGATTCTTATAAGATTCTTGATGAAGGGTTAGTCCTAATAACGTGTACGTAGAATATCGACCTTACGTCACTCGAAAGGTTCAAAATATAATTCCAGTGAGTCCTACATGCATTGTATATATATGTATCTATTTTACTCTACCGATCCGCGCTATAGTCGGCCAGGTACGACACCTATTGTGCAACCACTGATCAGTTGGGTTTTACCGAGATCCACGTGGCCGGGTACGTTTTACCAAGCGTATTACAACAATGTAATATATGATGATGATGTTTCCCACACGGGCGTATGTTTTAAAAGTTTATGTATATATATGTATGTATCACGCATTTCATGTCAGTAGCCCTCAGAGGTACCCAGATGTTAGAGGTTGTATATACTCTATCCCTGTTTACATTAGTGTTCTTACTTATGCTTTCCTGCATTGCATACTCAGTACTTTATTCGTAGTGACGCCCTTTTTATTTTTGGATGCTGTATGTCGTGCTGCTGGTCCTGATAGACAAGTAGATGCAGCTCTTCCACCACAGTAGGCTTCCCAGTTCAGCGGTTGTTGGCAAGATCCCTTCTCCGGACTTGCCGTGGTCTTGGTATGAATTTTGTTATAGATATTATGGGTATGTCGGGGCCCTGTTCCGGCAATGTTGCATCACTTATGCTCCTTTAGAGGATCATAGAAAGGTGTCGATTCATGTATAGTTTGGTATGCCTTGTTGGCTAATTTTTGGTGTATAGTCTTTCATGGCAGCGTTGTAGCTCGTACCTTATATGTAGTTTCTTAGCAGTCTTGTCATCCCATGTGATGTATGTTCATGCCATTATCTTTCATTGTTGATTGTTCATGATCCATATCTACCATTTGTATTGATCTCTTCGGCCTTTAAAGATAATAAAGAAGGTTAGATAAAATGTACATTGGTGCTCGGCAAGTATGGCCCGGGTGCTAGTCATGATCCTCCAGTTTGGGTCGTGACAAACTTGAAATCAGAGCAAGTCTATGCTAAGGGTTGTCTATGAGCCATGTCTAGTAGAGTCTTGATTATGGATGTGTAGCGCGCCACATTTATAATCAGGAGACTACATGACATCTAGGGTTGTTACCTTCTTCCTGAATCTAGATCGTGCGTAGAGTTGAGTCTTTAGTGTTCGTATCTAATATTAACCTTGTTTTCTTTCGGCGATGCCTTCGACTAGGAAGCAAGCGATTAGTAGACGGCTTGATATAGCTGCGGTAGAGGGTACCATTCAGGTGCCTAAAGCCAGAGCAGGCCAAAGTGAGATTTATAGTGAGATGTCGTCTCATATCTCATCTACTCTATCTCATCCAGAGGATATTAGGAGGCACCCAGCACCACCAGTTCCTCCGTCTAGCTCTACAGACCAGGATATGCGGAGTGCAGTGCAGTTTTGACTAGCTTGGTAGCTGCTCAGGCTTAGAGGCAGAATACTGGTGTTGTTGATAAACCGGATAGTACAAGAGTTCGTGATTTTATTAATCTAGACCCTCCAGTGTTTACCGGATCAGACCCCAAGGAGGACCCCAGACTTTTATTGACCAGGTTCATCATACACTGCGGGTTATGCATGCTACGGATACAGAGGCAGTATAGTTGTCTTCTTATCAGTTACGGGATTTAGCGGTTTTCTGGTATGATAGTTGGGAGAGATCCAGGAGATTGAACGCCCCTCCATCTGTGTGGAAGGAATTTTCTGAGACCTTTCTTCGTCACTATTTTCCAGTTGAGATACGACGAGCTAGAGAAGATAAGTTCTTGAACCTTAGACAAGGTAATATGAGTGTGCGAGAGTATAGTATGCAGTTTTATTCTCTAGCAAGGTATGCTCCCCATATGGTGGCCGAGATGAGTGATACGGTGCATATGTTCATGAATGGGTTGGGACCACATCTGATAAATGGGTGAACGATAGCTTCCTTGGTGGAGGGCATGGATATTTTTCGTATTCAGGCTTATGCCCAGATCCTAGAGGATCGTAAGCGCCAGCAAAGGGCAGATAGGGAGCAGGATAGGTGATAGCATCCTAGGAAGCTCAAATCTATTCAAGGACAAGAATGAAGCTTTGGAATCTCAAATAGGGCCTTTAACAAGATGTCAAGCTAAAGTGTTGCCAAACAAGGTCATTAGACATCAAGTGCTAGTAAAGAAGTTGTTAGGAAGAGCTTAAGGAAAGGATATGAGTTATAATATATGTGTTATAATTATTTTATTTTCCAAATTCATGTCCAAGAAGAGGTGGATTAGATCCCAAGAAACATCCTCTGAAGAAGGTCCAAATCAGGCCACCGTTGGACCAAATTGGCACCTAAAATATGTCCAAACTTGCTGCCCATGAAATCCTACATAAAGCCACGTTTTTATAGCATAAAGAGGACTTACTTGATTTCCAAGAAGGGTACAATAGTCGTTCTAGATATGGAGTGCAAGTTGGTGCCTAGTTGCTTGCAAATTTTCTTCAAGATTTCCAGATTTTCATGATTCTATCCAAGATTGGTTTAGGACATATTTCCATATATTAGGGGACTATATTTATTGCTTTCCTAGTTAGTTAAGGTGATATTTTTATTTTCCTAAGATTGTTGGAAGTACTTTCCAAGAATGAATTGGTTTTTGCTTCCTAGTATTTTCCTTTTCCTAAGGTAGTTGGACTTGTTGTCCAAAGTAGTTTAGGACTTTATTTCCTTATTTTTCTAGGTACAATTTCGTGACACCTCTCTGTATAAAGGGTGTCTTCTTTGTTTTTAGACTTGGATTATTATCAATAAAAAATTTGAGATTTTTCGTGCACTCTTGTGTGTGGCTACTCTTGGATTTATTCTTCAATCTTCAAGACTCAATTTAAGGTGGTAAGATTAAACCCTTTTCGAAATCTTAGATCACTTCTAGGTATTCAAGAAAGGTGATAAGTTTAGGCTTATTGTTGTTCTTGTTATTCTAAAGGGTCGGGTTTCACAATCTATTTCTTGTTTTTAATTCTCTACCAAAGGCGATTAGTTCTTTGTTAGCTAATTGTTGTTGTTAGGATTCAACTTCATGAATAGACTTCTTGAATTCAATCTATCTTTAATTTTCCGTCTTTTTTTTGTTTCTTTATTTTCTTTTAGTTTTCGCACGTTTCTTGATTTTCTTTAGTAGTTCTCGGACCCCTATCGTGTTGTTATCAAGTGGTATCAGAGCATATTCTAATCAAGATTTCAATCTTGATAATCTTGGGAGGTTCTTGAGAAAAAAATAAAAAATAAAAGAACAAAAAAAAAGAAGCAAAAATCAGCCCAAAAAAAAAAGTATTAGCACATTACTATTTTAGAGTTCAAGTATTATTTGATTTCCAAGTCGAGAAAGGAAACAAGAAGAGGAGATCCTTGTTCTTGAATATTAAGGAAACTTATTTCCTTATTCTTGTGGGTTTTGGGTTTTTAAAATTTTATCGTTATTTTTTTTAAACTAACCAATTCCTATTCTTTCTAGGGTTGGTGTTTCACTTTCCTTTTTCTTTCGAACTGATCAATTTTATCACTAAATTGTTGTGACTTGTTAGGTTTATTAGTAAATTTAATGATTAACGACTAAGATTTGCTTTGAGTGGAAAAAAGCAAAAGAGGTGAGAGTAGTAGAAGGAAAAAAACCAAACCTGAGAGATACATAATTCTTTTAATCTTTGTTCAAGACGTTTCAAACAGGTACTTATCGTGAAAGGAGGCGAACTATGACTCAACAACTTGAAAATTCAAACTTACAGTATAGTGAATAGAAGGAAGACAATGGTAAGGTTATTTTTCAAACAAGAGCTAAAGTGATGTCCGCGATTTGTGCCCTTAGAATTGACAAAGAATATGGCTATAACTCAATTAGCTCTTATATGGTTGAAAGATTGAACTTTCCTTGTGTTAAGCATATTGAACCCTACATGTTGAGAGGAGTAAAGGTGGATAAAAGAGTTTTATTACTATTCTCTTTTGGAAGGTATGAGGATTCAATTTGGTGTGATGTGATTCCCATTAATAATTATCATATCTTGTTGGGAAAGCCATGGTATGTTTACAGAAGAGCTTCATATAGCATGAAAAAAAACAGATACTCTTTTGAGGTTAACGGGAAGAAACTCATTCTTGGGCCTTTGACTCCCTCACAAATTTGTGAAGAAGAAAAGACTGTTAAAGAGAATATGGAAAAATATGAGAGAGAAAAGAATGAGAGGAGTAAGAGAGTCCATGTTGACATACCAAGAGAGGAAAAAGGAGAGATGGTGTTGAGTGAAGAGAGTTGGATGTCAAGGGGTGGAAAGAGTAAGCTTGAGAGGAAAGAAAAGAGAGAAGGCCGTGAGATAGAAAAAAGATGTGAGGTAGAGAGACAAGAGGGTTTGAGTGAAGAAAAAGAAGAAAACTGTGGTGTGAGAGGTTTTTATTTGACAAATCTAAGTAGGCATAAATTTTATTGGGATGATGATGTCCATATGATTTATAAGGGAGTATTTACATGTATTAGGCTTAATTGGGTTAAGTGGACACATGGTCACTATCTTGTCTTATTCCTACCATTTTTTCAGATTAGTGGATGTCATTTAGTAGTGCATGTTTTCTTTTTCTTGCAAGGCCGAAATTCGAGGACAAATTTTCTTCAAGAAGAGGGGAATGATAGCATCCTAGGAAGCTCAAATCTATTCAAGGACAAGAATGAAGCTTTGGAATCTCAAATAGGGCCTTTAACAAGATGTCAAGCTAAAGTGTTGCCAAACAAGGTCATTAGACATCAAGTGCAAGTAAAGAAGTTGTTAATTGGTAGGAAGAGCTTAAGGAAAGGATATGAGTTATAATATATGTGTTATAATTATTTTATGTCCCAAATTCATGTCCAAGAAGAGGTGGATTAGATCCCAATAAACATCCTCTGAAGAAGGTCAAAATCAGGCCACTGTTGGACCAAATTAGCACCTAAAATGTGTCCAAACTTGCTGCCCATGAAGTCCTACATAAAGCCACGTTTTTATAGCATAAAGAGGACTTACTTGATGTCCAAGAAGGGTACAATTGTCGTGCTAGATATTGAGTGCAAGTTGGTGCCTAGTTGCTTGCAAATTTCCTTCAAGATTTCCAGATTTTCATGATTCTATCCAAGACTGGTTTAGGACATATTTACATATATTAGGGGACTATATTTATTGCTTTCCTAGTTAGTTAAGGTTATGTTTTCCTATTCCTAAGATTGTTGGAAGTACTTTCCAAGAATGTTTTGCTTCCTAGTATTTTTCTTTTCCTAAGGTAGTTGGACTTGTTGTCCAAAGTAGTTTAGGACTATATTTCCTTATTTTTTTAGGTACAATTTCGTGACCCCTCTCTATATAAAGGGTGTCTTCTTTGTTTTTAGACTTAGATTATTATCAATAAACATTGTGAGATTTTTCTTGCACTCTTGTGTGTGGCTAATCTTGGATTTATTCTTCAACCTTCAAGACTCAATTTAAGGTGGTAAGATTAAACCCTTTTAGAAATCTTAGATCACTTCTAGGTATTCAAGAAAGGTGATAAGTTTAGGCTTATTGTTGTTCTTGTTATTCTAAAGGGTCGGGTTTCACAATCTATTTCTTGTTTTTAATTCTCTACCAAAGCCGATTAGTTCTTTGTTAGCTAATTGTTGTTGTTAGGATTCAAATTCAAGAATAGACTTCTTGAATTCAAGAAACTCTTTCTTGAATTCAATCTATCTTTAATTTTCCGTCTTTTTTTTGTTTCTTTATTTTCTTTTAGTTTCCGCACGTTTCTTGATTTTCTTTAGTAGTTCTCGGACCCCTATCGTGTTGTTATCAAGTGGTATCAGATCATAGGATAATCAAGATTTCAATTTTGATAATATTGGGAGGTTCTTGAGCAAAAAATAAAAAAATAAAAAATAAAAGAACAAAAAAAAAAAGCAAAAATGAGCCCAAAAAAAAATTCTTAGCACATTACTATTTTAGAATTCAAGTATTATTTGATTTCCAAGTCGAGAAAAGAAACAAGAAGAGGGGATCCTTGCTCTTGAATATTAAGGAAACTTCTTTCCTTATTTTTGTCGGTTTTGGGTTTCTAAAATTTTATCGTTATTTTTTTTAAACTAACCAATTCCTATTCTTTCTAGGTTTTGTCTTTCACTTTCCTTTTTCTTTTCTAACTCCTCAATTTTATCACTAAATTGTTGTGACTTGTTAGGTTTATTAGTAAATTTAAAGATTAACGACTAAGAGTTGCTTTGAGTGGAAAAAAGCAAAAGAGGTGAGAGTATTAGAAGGAAAAAAACAAACTTGAGAGATACATAATTCTTCTAATCTTTGTTCAAGACATTTCAAACAGGTAATTATCGTGAAAGGAGGCAAACTATGACTCAACAACTTGAAAATTCAAACTTACAGTATTGCGAATAGAAGGAAGACAATGGTAAAGTTATATTTCAAACAAGAGCTAAAGTGATGTCCGCGATTTGTGCCCTTAGAATTGACAAATAATATGGCTATAACTCAATTAGCTCTTATATGGTTGAAATATTGAACTTGCCTTGTGTTAAGCATATTGAACCGTACATATTGAGAGGAGTAAAAGTGGATAAAAGAGTGCTATTACTATTCTCTTTTGGAAGGTATGAGGATTCAATTTGGTGTGATGTGATTCCCATTAATAATTATCATATCTTGTTGGGAAAGCCATGGTATGTCTACAGAAGAGCTTCATATAGCATGGAAAAAAAATAGATACTCTTTTGAGGTTAATGGGAAGAAACTCATTCTTGGGCCTTTGACTCCCTCACAAATTTGTGAAGACGAAAAGACTATTAAAGAGAATATGGAAAAATATGAGAGAGAAAAGAATGAGAGGAGTAAGAGAGTCCATGTTGACATCCTAAGAGAGGAAAAAGGAGAGATTATGTTGAGTGAAGAGAGTGGGATGTCAAGGGGGGGAAAGAGTAAGCTTGAGAGGAAAGAAAAGAGAGAAGGCCGTGAGATAGAAAAAAGATGTGAGGTAGAGAAACAAGAGAGTTTGAGTGAAGAAAAAGAAGAAAATCGTGGTGAGAGAGGTTTTTATTTGACAAATCTAAGTAGGCATAAATTTTATTGGGATGATGATGTCCATATGATTTATAAGGGAGTATTTACACGTATTAGGCTTAATTGGGTTAAGTGGACACATGGTAACTATCTTGTTTTATTCCTACCATTTTTTCAGATTAGTGGATGTCATTTAGTAGTGCATGTTTTCTTTTTCTTGCAAGACCAAAATTCGAGGACGAATATTTTTCAAGAAGAGGGGAATGCTAGCATCCTAGGAAGCTCAAATCTATTCAAGGACAAGAATGAAGATTTGGAATCTCAAATATGGCCTTTAACAAGATGTCAAGCTAAAGTGTTGCCAAACAAGCTCATTAGACATCAAGTGCAAGTAAAGAAGTTGTTAGGAAGATCTTAAGGAAAGGATATGAGTTATAATATGTGTTATAATTATTTTATGTCCCAAATTCATGTCCAAGAAGAGGTGGATTAGATCCCAAGAAGCATCCTCTGAAGAAGGTCCAAATCAGGCCACCGTTGGACCAAATTGGCACCTAAAATTTGTCCAAACTTAAAGCCCATGAAGTCCTACATAAAGCCACATTTTTATAGCATAAAGAGGACTTACTTGATGTCCA